>JASDQU010437989.1:0-10992 GCA_032191745.1 Picea mariana | reverse complement strand
ACAAGATGTGATGTTCCTTACTTCTGACCAAGTTGTCAGACATAAATCAAGATGAGATGTTCCTTGCTTCTGACTTAGTTGTCAGACGTAAAGCAAGATGAGATGTTCCTTGCTTCTAACCAAGTTGTCAGATGTAAAGCAAGATGAGATGTTCCTTGCTTCTGACCCAGTGTCAGACGTAAAGCAAGATGAGATGTTCCTTGCTTCTTATCGAGTTGTCAGAAGTAAAGCAAGATGATATGATGAGACTAGCACTGAGCTTTCGGCTGGATAGTTGTGATGTGAAGCCAGTCTAGTATCCTGCTTCCAACCTGATGGTTGTGACATAAAGTAGGACGAGTATCTTGCTTCCAGCTTGAGTGCTGTGACGTAAAGAAAGATGATGAGATGAGACAAGCACTGAGCTTCTAGCTTGACAGATGTGACGTAAAGCCAGTCTTGTATTATGATGAGCTAGACTTGTGCTATGATGATGATGATGTATCGGTTTTTATACTAATTCATATTGATGTAGATGATGATGTAATTCCTTTGAGAATGATGATGTTGTTGATGAAGAAAACTTCCGATGATTTATAGATACGCCAGCCAACATGATATTGATGATGATGTCCTCCTATTTGATGTTGTTGCTGATGTTGTCCTCTCTCTCTCACATGAGGCTGTTGAAGAATACCCTTCTTGTTAAGGGGGAGTGTTGAAATATTGTAACTGCAAAGAGTATTCTTATTATTATTGATATATTATTCATAGGATCAATCCCCATTGTGGATTGATCATGTCGGTTATTGTAATAGGACCAAATCTCCTTTTGCGGATTGGTCAACAGACAATTATAATAGGAAGAATAAGAAGTCGGCCCCAACAGTTAATAAGGAGACACACAAATATAATAAAGGTGGGTTTACCCACCCAATTGGAGAAGTTGGCCCTGCCAGTGAAGAGACACTTCACATGTGCCAGACTTGTATAAATAAAGGAGGCTAGTGCCTCACTTGGACATAACTAACTTGCTCAGTTTGAGAGACAAGTTCTGATCTATTACCGACAAAGGAGAGAGAGAGTGGCGCATATATTGGGAGAGGACTTTTTGTTTTAGCATAGAGATCTCTTGGAATTGTATTAGCTATCTATATTAAGGAAGTTTTTCTAGGTTTTCTTCCCCCAGAGTGTTTCCCAGGATAAATGTTGTGTCTCTTGTGATTGTGTATTTCTCAGTGATCTTGGATTATGCTATTGTTATCTAATGAAATGCAAACATCTATAATAATGGCATAAACATTAACATAGTCAACATGATGATTTTCCATATTCTGAGGATGAGAAATTCCAAACATCCATGCACATGGGATGGAATCCTTCCTTATGTTCAACATAGATACAACAGATCCCTCTACAACTCTATTGGCCACAACCATTTTCAGTTGTTCTTGGGGTTCCAACCATTGCCCCCCCATTGACATAGCTCTTCCCATTGTAGTTGCACAGGAAGAGTCTTCCTATGCTCGAACCGAGGTTGATCGAGTAGCCAATTTTTTTGAGAGAATCCAATACATCCAACAACAAGTTCATAATATTTTGTAGAAATCCAATTCCAAGTACAAGCAATTTCATGATCAACACAAGTACCACATAAGTTTCAGGTGGGAGATAAGGTATGGTTGCATTAGTAGAAACAATGCCTCACAAGACCCCATTGAAAGATACACCCAATCCAATATGAGACTTACACCATCAACAAGGTTGTGGGTGATAATTATTTTGAATTAATTATTCCTCCTTTCCTTCACTTGCACTTGCTATTTAATGTGTAACTTCTTTGACCATATTTTCCACCTCTCCTTGACACTTCAGACATGGTACAACACTTGGCCCCTATAGAAATCAATAATAACTACATTGAAAAGGTGATAGTTGATCATATCATGAACACCAATATGAAGGGAACCCACCAGAAGAACATCCAACTCTATCTGGTTGTTAAAGTAGGGAAATTTCTTCAACGGGGGAAGTGGCTCACCAGGAGCCAGATTCAACAAAATTTTCCCCATATGATGGAGGAAATTGATGAAGTGGAGACCATTGATTCCTAAGGAGAAAATATTGATCTAGGTGTACATCGGTGGTTTCCCACCTATTCCACTGGCTCAAATTACAGTTTCCATCTTAGTAATTTTTCTACAATTTTTTTGGGTCCCAATCTTCCAGGGCCATTTTGAGGCCCTAAACGCTAGTTTTTTTTACTTGGTATTGCCCGATATATTCTTGTTGGTATGTCCCTATATATTATTATTGGGATGTATTGGACCATTTAGAACATGTACTCCTTAGCTATACCTTTCAGATAAGGTACTGAGCACCCCGAATGGACATTGTGTGCAAAAGTTTTACCCTTGATAAGTTAAAGTATCAACTACTCCCTTTGGGGCCCACAAACCTTTTGTATTTTCATCTTCTAGGGTTAGGGTTTGGTTGTTTAGGGTTTTATCATTTGTGACTTATGTTAAAAATTCCTTTGGAGTCTCATTGTAATCAACTTATTGCGAATGAGCATAGCCAACACATCTCTCTCTCGAGATAAGATACCACCATTCTAGCTAGCTTGTGTGCTTTGCGTTTTATAGTATTTTGTATTCCACACAATCATTAATATAATCTGATTTTTATTGTTTTATTGTATTATTGTGTTCATTGCAATATATCTATATCAAACAATAAATATGGGAACAGTTATATTGGTCTAATGACTATATTGCTTCGCCATGGCGAAGTGCCATGTGACACTGCTCTGTTATCCCAGCGAAGCTCTAATTTTTAATATTTTCCTTCTGCGAAGATCCCTATAGAACCTTTTGTAACTTGTCGATCTTGGCTCTCTTCTTACTTAGTTTTCTAGATTTCTTTCCAGTGAGCTTCATCTTGGTATGCCTTTATCCATTCTGATTATTATCTTCTTTTGGCATAGTTACTTCGCACTGTTGAGATTCTTCCCTAAGAGTCAAGAGTGATACTTCTTCTTTATCTGGAATAGGTGCTTCAATCTTCTGTGGGTCTTCTAGTGTTCTTGCAACTTCGACATCCGAGTCTCTGGTGTTAAATATCTTCAATTTGTTCTTCTATTCTTCAATTAAGTGTGCGGTCCTTCTAGTCATGAAATATTTTAACTCTTTCTTCTTCTGCGCTAAAACTTATTTTTCTTTTTTCCTTCTGGCCTAATCTCTTTCAATCCAAGGTTTTCTTAGTAACATGGTAAATGGGGCATTTTTCTCAATAAATTTAATAATCTCAAAATCTTCCTCTGTCAAAGTTCCATTGGCATTCATAGATATCTGGGTGAAATTTCCACATAGGTTTATCAACTTTCGTCTAAATAGACCTAGTCCTCCCAATGAAGGAGTCATAGCAGGCTTCCCTAAAAGTTCCCAAGTCCTTTCTATCATGACATTCACCTGTGTTTCCTCATCCAAAACAAAGTCAATGTCGAAGTCTCCTATTCTTTATTCAAGGCATTCTTTTTCTTTGAAGATTTCTGATAAACTAACATGTCAGTGGTCATTCAGGTTTCTTTTATCTATAGCAATACTTTCTCTGATTATTTATTGGGTTCTACCATTTATGGATCTGTCTTAGGGTTTTGTTGTCTCATGTTCATTCCTTCAAGCTTAGCAATCATTCTAGGGAAATCCAATACTTCATGGTCCATAGCTTTGCAACAAAGACAACTAGGTCTTCTCCTAGGGAATTCCTTAGCAAGATGTCCTGGTTTTCTACAACTATAACATAGGGTTAATCCTCTCTTTATTTTAAATGATTCCCAACCCTTTTTATGTTGCGCGCTAGGGTCATAGTAGCTAACCCACAAACATTTCTTTATAGGATCTTGCATCCACTTGTTAGTCCAAACATTCTTTGTATGCATAGGTATAACATATCTTTCACTATTATTATCAGATCGACGCATATCAAACCTTCTTTCATCTATTAGTGCCCTAGTTTTCAAGTTAGGAAAGACTCTATCAAACATACCTAGATCCATACTTTAGAAACAAAATCTTCCACTTATCTTACTTCTACAGAGCACAAGGCTTTCAGATCTAGATTTTTTCACTATTCTTACCTTTATCATAGCACAAAGCTTTCAAATCTTACCTCTTTTAATCACAAATTATCACTTTTACCTTTCTCAGAACATAAAGATTTCATATCTTACCTATTTTCTTTTGATTGAACTTATTTTCTTCGGCACAGAGCTTCTTAAACTAAGTAGAGTACTGCGCACTAGAGTGACATATCTATGCAAAGAGCTTCCATAGTTTCAGGTTGGATCTTTGCACAAAGATTCTTCTTTCTCAGTTCCCAACAATCATAGTTTCAGGTAAGATATTTGCACAAAGCTTCTTCTTTCTTAGTTCCCAGCAATCATTGTTTCATGTCCCAACAAYGGAACCATTTGTTGGCACAGGTCCAGACCGAGGGTTCAACGCTAAAACATCACACCAAAAAAACCCTAACTATTGGCCTTTTCAGCAACACCTGCGAACCAGATGAAGTCCCACSCGAGGTAGAGGTAGGGGTGGTTGCAGGACTCAGGTGTTTGCAATCTTAGATGGGACACATATCTATGATTGTAATACTTAACAGAGCACTTAGCACTGATAGTTCATCAATATTCAACCACTATCTACTTCATAGATAAAACAAAGCATCGCATCATTCATCTAGATATGATGTCTCTAAGCACTTATCGTAGATAAGTAGGTTAGATATAACAAATTCAGACACTAAGCACATTCATATAAGTCCGATCTAACTTCCATATACATCATTAGCACAAATCATAAACAGATCTATCTATATAATTAGCAAGTAAATACATAAACACATCAAGACATCGCACAAAGTAGAGAAACACAACATATATGTGGTTCACCCCCACCCTGGGGATACGTCCACCAACGCTTCTTCTTTATTAGATTCTTCAATAGGTTACATGCAAAAATCCTCAAAACCTTACTCCACATAGGACATGAGATATGTGTAGCTCGGTAGATCCTTCTTCCCTCAGTAGATCTAAGCACACAACCTTCCATAGCCTCTTACAATGAATTTCACTTAGCTCTACAAGTTTCACACAGTATGCACATAGCACTTACAATCTTGATCACACAGATCCAACTTTAGCACTTAGCTATTCCTATCACCTCTCTCATTACAACACCTAATCATCTATATATACTTTACAAAATAGGCCTAAACATGGGTAAACCCATGGGCCGACATCCCATACCTGTTACATAATCCCAAATCCCAAAAAGGACCCAAAAAGTGGTCGATATCCCGCGATCTTTGCTTCATTTTGCACTCTGCCTTCGACATGTTGTCGAAGTCCCAAAATAGGTCAAACTTGACCAAGGATCTCCCAAAAATTAGTCAAGGGCCAACAATATATATTGAACCTATTTATTTGAAATATTATTTCTCTCCCATTCTAACTCAAGTAGGAAAACAACAAGAAATTATTACTAGTACACATTTTGTACTGATATATTTTCACAATATGGTTTGTTAGGATTAATCATACAATGGGAAAAAAATAGTTAATGGAAGGGCATAGTGATCAAGAGATAGCTTGAGGTGTGTAATGGTGATGGAACATCTATCCCTACTCTAAAGATCTAGGATGATATTGGTTCACTTTTGGACAATCAAAGAAGGGATTTTGTGTAACTTAATTAGCCACCCACATGCTGGGAATGCTACTTCAAAACACATTTTTGAACTAATTTCAAATTCTGATAATTTTTTAATTAATTAAGAGGCATGGAATATTCACATGCAGAGATCAAGATTCATGCTACAGTATACAAAATGTTTAAACATGTCATGCATAGAAATAACCAACAATCAAGCACATACATAATGCAAATCTCAGAGATATTGATCAATACACAAGGGGAATACATGTATAAGTAGAGAAACACATGGCATAAATAACTTATCTTTGATTAGATGAATCACCAACTGGTTGCGGACCAAGGACATTCCACCCAACCGCAGACATTGTTGTTCCAGATCTCAACAACAATGTCACCCCCGAGCCAGGGATATGAATCCATAAGGATGGTTCTAGAGTGTCACTCAGCTCCTCAAACCAGTGAACACTCAAGCTCACATAGACTTATTACCACACACAACAATCCAAAGTACACTGTCTCTCTTCTACCTAGATTGCACAACCAAAGAGAATGGACCCTCCTCTCTACCATGTAGTCCCTCAGGCCGTCCACCTTCGTCAAAGGATCCAGTGCATTTGGTCAAGAATATCAATGCTAGGACTCTCAAGATTCATAGTTGTGGGAAAAACTTAACACATGCCAATGATTCTCAGTCATGCATGCATTAATTAATCGATGGAATACACTAGAAGTCATTACTTCCAACAAAACCATGGCTCCTTTCCACAATTCATTTTTCTTTCCCAAGCCAAGATCAAAATGAATGAGGAATGAAGAGTGGATGAAATAACGAATGGAGAGAGAACATAATGAACAGTCTGAACAATGAACAATGAACAATGAGTGAGTGAGTAAACCCCCCAAACATACCAAAAAATGGGTTTATGTATTTATTGGAATTAAATAACCACATGGCCTTCCCCCAAGAAGCTCATGTAACCAACATTGTCCATTAAAAAAAGGGGTAAATTGAAATATAAAATAAACACTTATCCCCTCAATCTCACTCTTTTGTGGAATTATATCCCCCTATAACTATTTTCCTTGTTTGTCTAGTAGCCAATGATGTATTTATTATTAATAATAATCAAAACATTACATTTCCTTGGCACACTGGCATCTTTTAATTGTTTGGGCACTTTGTCCTTTCATAAATTAACAAAATAAATTATTCAATATGGGGCTCAAAACTGAGGTATTACTTTCCCTTCCCCATTATTTTGGCACTGTCGTTAGTGCATATACAAAACAAAAATCAAAATTTCAAAATTTATTCAAAAAGTTGTGGGTGCTCTGCCCGCATAGCATCTTCATGCTCCCAAGTAGCATCTTCAGGACCGTACTAGGTCCACTAAACTTTTACCAGCTATGTAACTCGATTCCAGAGCATTTTGACTTTTATGTCCAATATCTACATTGTTTAGACCTGAAAGTCTCCCTTTGTCTCTACCTAAATCAGATGCCAATAAATAACATGGTTAGGATCATGTACATATTTTTTTAGCAAAGAAACATGAAATACATTATGCACATTCATGGAAACTAACAATTCAAGCATGTATGCAACTAGCCCTATTCTATCCAATATCTCAAATGGACCACAAAATCTAGCTGCTAGCTTTGTGAAACTACCCAACTTCAAAGAGCTCTTATTGGGCTTCACTTTTAAAATAACATGCTCCCCAACTTTAAATTATCTATATGTCATGTTCTTATCTACATAAATTCTATGTCTATCTTGATCTGCCTTTAAATTCTTCTTAATTCTAACCATCTGGTCTTCCATACCCTTGAGCAATTCTGGCCCAAGTACCACTCTATTTGTTGGGTTGTCCCAACTCACTGGAGTATTTCATTTCTTACCATTTAAGGATTCAAATGGGCTCATTTTAAATGAATCTTGATACCATTATTATAGGCAAACTAAACCAAGTGCAAGTAATCTTCCCACTTAGATGGCTTATCCATCACATGCATTCTCAACATATCTTCAATTACTTGGTTGACTCTTTCTATCTTCCCATGTGACTATGGATGGTATGTGGTTCTAAAGTTCATATTTGTACCAAATCCTTTAAATAATCCCCTCGAGAAATTTGAAGTAAAATTTGTATCTCTCTCTGAAAAAAATTCCTTAGGTATCCCATGCAACCTACAAATCTCCCTCGTGTAAATTTCTTCAATATTAGTTGTGGTAAGAGTCTTTTTTATAGGAACAAAATGATTAGCGTTTGTCAATTTATCAACCACTACCATGATTGAATCATGTTGTTTTGTTACCCTAGGAAATTTAGCTATATGGTTACCACTTCCCATTTCTTCTGTGGAATCAGTAATGGTTGTAGAAAACATGTTGGGTGCCTATGCTCAACCTTCACACTCTGACATTCCATACATCTAGCAATGTAATCAACAACATATTTCTTCATTCCTGGCAAAACAAATTGGCTTCTTACTGCTACAATTGTTTTCTGGTAATACCATGCAATTGCATGTCCAACATACGAAACATTATGCATTTATTTTAATACCAAAATCCTAAGTTCTCCATAACTAGCAACATAAATTCTATTTTTATGCATAAGTAATCCATCTTCCTTCATCTCATATTCTTTAATTTTCTATTGTACATTTTCTTGTTGTAATCTTTCTTTTACATGTAGGTAATGTTGATATGTAACAAAAACATCTAAATTATGCTCTTTAAATATAATTGATGCATATTAATGGTTGTAGCATGCATGAAATATGCTCTTCTACTAAGTGCATCAACAACTTTATTTTATTTTTCTTTCATATGCTTGATATCAAAATTGCATTCACTTAAAAATTTCAGCCATATCATTTGCCTGACATTCAAAGTTGGTTGTTCAAAAAGATATTTCAGACCACTATGGTCTCTTCTTAATTCAAATCTCTTCCGCATGAGATAATGTCTCCACATATTCAATGCATGAACAATGGTAACAAGTTCCAAGTCATGTGTGACATAGTTCCTCTCATGTTCTTTAAGCTTTCTTGACTCATAACCAATGACATGTCCATTTTGAGTGAGAATTCCACCAAGTCCTTCCTTGCATGCATTTTTACATACCACAAACTTTCATTTGGGTCATCAATATTTAAAACAGGTGCACTAGTAAGTAATTATGTCAACAAATTAAATTTCTCCTCACATTCAGATGCCCATTCAAATTTCATTCCCTTCTTTTGCAAAGAAGCGTTGGGATGAGAAATCTTAGAGAGGCCTTCTATGAACCTTCTGTAGTAACCAGCTAATCCAATAAAATATCTAACTTTTGAAACATTCCTGGGTGTTGGCCATCCTCTAATGGCTTCAATGTTCTCTGGATCCATTGTTATACCTTGTTCTGAAATAATGTGTCCCAAGTAATGGATTCGTTCTCGGTAAAAAGAAAACACACTAAGCTTGGCATACAACTGATGCTCCCTCAACACTTGCAATACAAATCTTAGGTGATGTTCATGCTCTTCCTCTAACTCAGAATAGATAAGTATGTCGTCCAGGAATACTATGACAAACTTATCCCAATCATTTTTGAATATGCCATTCATTAAGCACATAAATACAACTGGTGCATTGGACAGTCAAAGTGGCACCACTGCAAATTCATAATTCCCATACTTAGTTCTAAAGGTTTTCTTATGGATGTCTTCTTCCTTGATTCTTACTTGATGGTATCCTGATCTCAAGTCTATCTTAGAAAATATATTTTTCCCTCTTAGCTGATCAAAGAGGCCATTAATTCTGGGTAGAGGATATTTGTTCTTCATAGTGGATTTATTCAACTGTCGTAAATCAATACACAACCTCAATGTTCCATCATTCTTTTTGACAAAGAGTACTAGTTCTCCCCAAGGTGAAACACTTGGACGTATGTACCCTTTAGTCAAAATTATTCCAACTACATTTATAACTATTTTAATTCGGGTGTGCTCATTATGTAAGGTGTTTTTGATACCGAGGTAGCTCCTGGTACTAAATAAATAGAGAAATCTATCTCCCTCTTTGGTGGAAACCCTAGTATTTCTTGGAATAGATCTTCAAATTCTTTTAGTACCAAAAACTCTTCAAGGCTTGGCCCCTTTGTCTTTTCTGGCTCCTCCACATGGGCTGCATACAATTGACATCCTTTTTTGAAACATCTCTTCATCTGTAAGGATAAAATGTCCCTGATATAAATGGGTCTTGGAACTCCTTTCACAGTGCTCTGCTTTCTTTCTTCATCAAGACATGTAAATGTATTTTTATGACAATTTAGGACAACGTGATGCTTTTCCAAGCAATACATTCCAATTAGAATATCATAAGACCCCAATGTTATAATATTTAGATCAACATTAGTATTCACTCTGTTAAACCTTATGGAACAATCTCTGACCATCTCATTGATCCTTCTTTTGGTTATAGTGTCTAGATGAACCAAACTTGATTTTTCAATCTTACTTTTCTCCAAATGTAATCTATCCACTATTTTAGGATCAACGTAGCAATAAATTTCTCATGAATTAATTAAAATAGAAACAGAAAGATTAATGATATTACCTTCCACCTCGATAATATTGGATTGGTACTCTGCTTGTCGATCATCTAAGGCTGCATATATTCTTCGCATGTCTTCTATTGTTGTATCCTCTTGGATGTTGTGCATGGTCTTAAATGTTTCTTTATTGTGAGGGAAATCCTTGTACAAGTGATCTTCTTTGCATCCCCAACATTGGATTGGTGGTCTTCCCCTTTTTCCCAAGAAGTCTTCTCTCTTGGGTTCATCCTTAGCATACTGGTGGGGATGATTTTTATTTGGGCTATTTTTGTTGAAAGGAGGTTTGAATCCTTTCTTTCTCTGATAAAAATTCTCTTTCTTCTTATCCTTCCAAGATTTCTACAATGACTTTATGCCCTTTCCTTTCTCATACAAATACTTAGCCTCCTTAATGGTCTCAGTCAAAGTATCGGGTTCTTCTTATTGAATCTTTTCTTTATAAAAGGGTGGAAGTCCACTTAAAAACCTATTTATTTTCACTTTATCATCTTTTATAAGCCCCACATACTTTAGAAATCTGATCCAGGTGGATATCGGTGGCCACCCACCTTCTCCAACTGGCCCAAAACATGTTTCTGGCAATTTTGGCAATTTACTATTTTTAGCAGGTTTTCACTTCCGGGGCCATTTTGAGGGCCTAAATGAAGTTTTTTCGAGATCGAGTTTCTCAATGATAGCCGAAGGCATGATTG
>JASDQU010437988.1:23897-37442 GCA_032191745.1 Picea mariana | reverse complement strand
TTTATACCGAAAAATATTTGTTTTGTGTGCAAGATTTTTGGTTTCCTTATTTCTGCTTCTGTTGCATGTTTAGTTGATTACTCAACTATTCTTTAATTCAATAGGTGATTTATTTGGAATTAACTTTTGAGCATTGAGTAGAGGGGTAAAATCAACAATACCTACCCTCCTTGGTTTGCATAAAACAATTAAAAGAATGTTGGATTAAAAGAATAAAATGTTTAAAGGAAATATTGGCCGATTTTGACACTATAAGTGTCAAGAGGGGAGAATGTTATCTAAAGTTAACCAAAGTCTGATAACTTCTCTTTTCTTCTTTCCAGGTCTTTCTATTCTTTTACCACCCATCGTCGTTCTTCTACAAGCTTAATTATTGTGTATATTTGATTTATGGTCCGCGGGAGCCCTAATCCCAGTCTTAAAGACAAATGCATTTTAAATTTCAAAGAATATGTAATAGACTATATATTTTTTAGAAATTTCAAGAGAGCTATTTCAGGATCAGTTTCGACTATTCTCTGTAACTCTGATTTTTGAGTATAAAGTATTTGATATTGGTCTATCATTATCTTTATTTCAGCTTTCCATATGTCCACTCTGTTAAGGTTCTCTTATGCATGCAAATCATCTTCTTTTTATTTTTATGTGATTAGAAATATTTAGCTTAAACTATGATGGATGTGAGGAAATTTTTCTTATTTTCTTTAAATGTGTGAATGCGCTCGGTTCCTGGTCCTTTCTCAGGAAATTTTTTTAAAAAGAAAAGAAAACATTTTCCTTTTATATTTCTTGCAATTTTTATATTACTTTGATTACCATGACGAACTTTTGCAAAGTCCCACATTCTGAATATCTAGAATTCCCAAGAAAATCTTAAATTAAAGAGGAGTACCAGCTCTATAAAAATGCAGAGGGATTTATATCCTCGTAAGGATTCTGTTTCGGTCCTAACGGATTCAAGCTTCAACATTTTTTTCGACCATACTGGGAATGAACTGAAATTTGGAACCTGGTTTAGCTTTTTAAAATATATATATGACTTTTCCCTGGGATGATAAGCCCCACTTTGAAATTGGATTGAATAATCATCGAAGCATCTTACATCAGTTATACAATATGGTAATAACAACAACCGAGACCCGAGAAGAGTTAGAAAGGTCCTGACAGATCTTAGTCCAAGAAGAGGAAAGAGAAATCCTCTGGAGATAGAGAAGAGAAGAGCGACACGACCGAAGAAACCAATGACTATCTAGAGCAGTGCATGAACAAGGTCATGATTGAATATGGATGGATACAAGGGACTTGCAATCTGATAATATATTCAGGGATGGCCGTGGAATTATCCAAGAATTCAGGTAAAATATCGAGGCCATTGTCATGTTTTTTCAAGAAGTCCCTACAATATTCACCTTTGAAGGTGAGTGTCGGCTCTAGGAGTCTCAACGTTTTATGAAATACTTGCGGCGAAAGAATGATAGGAGAATGGTCTTGGAGTGGAATCATATACCGACTCAACATGTATTTCTCGGCACACCAGGGAACCAATACCTTGCAGTAAAAAAATTCAGGAACACAACCTGCACATGTAATTCTGGACATCCAAATTAATTCTTTCTGAGCAGAAGGGGATGAATAATAAGAGTATGCTCTAGACCACTGAAAATTCTGATCCTCTCATCCAAAAATGTTCAAAGTATCTCCATAGAACTATTGTCGAGTTATTGCTTCCATAATTTGATGAGAGTGTTCTTTTGATCCAGATAATAGAAATGAGCACTTGAGAGATAATATATAATCTTCCGCAAATCATGCTTTAATGTGGTTTAATGAAGAAATTCCTCGAGCCCTTCACCTATTAATGAAAATATTTACGGGACCTGCATGATGATTTATTAGCATTAAACCATACTAAATTCTTCTTGGGAATAGTGCGAAGGTGGTGGGGACAGATGAAAGAAAAATAACATTTGGGACTTTTGTGAACCTGCGAATCTGGGAACCTACAAACCCATCATTGAAAAAGGTTAAGAATTGGCTAAGTTTTGTAATGTGGTCGATCAGACTGATCATAGGAGGGATGAGATACTTAGGATCTCGGGAAATCGAATGGCCAAAATTTATATCATGGATCATTCAGGTACAAAATGTAGTTCATGGAACAACGGATATGAAAGATTGAAACCTGCCAACCCGGGAACCCGCAACTGCAAAAAATGGTGAAGTATAGAATAATGTGGCGGTCGGTAGGAATTATGATGTGAGTATGGATGGATATGAGGATCCGCGAGTCCACCAACCCACGAACCCGCTGTTTTGTAAAAATGACTAAGTATAAGATATAGAAAGGGATAATAGAAGGGACAATAAAGAAAAGGGGAATTAGGGTAAGTATAGAAGAGGGAAAAGAAAAGGACACAAGGATTTGGGAAAATAGAGAAGGGGAGGGAAATTCCAGAAGCAGGAAATGATATCAACAATCGACTCCAATTGTGGGATGGTAACCCCCTGTGGGTTGTCAAGAATCCAGATCCTTTCATGACTAGGCGCTTTCGCTTGTTGGGCTATGGAGTCAGAGTAAGAATATACAAACTAAAAAAATAAAATTATGCACAATGAGAATGATAAAGTCTTAAGATAATAAACCTTTCAAATGTTTCTCATTGATAAGAAAAATTAGTCTTTTACCCTTCATGTCTTGGAGCATATAGGAGTAAAAACCCAAGATCTTCTCGACGACATATGGTACAATCCAAAGTTCTTCGAATTTTGTATGCATGTATGGTTTCTCCTTGGCCTTGTTCCAAAGTAGCACTAAATCTCCCTTATGGAAATTATTTACAGTCGTGCTCTGATCAAAATATCTTTTGATGCTATGTTGCCCCTGAGAATTTCGATCCAGGGCTTTGCTTTGTTCTTCTTCCAATTTCAACAATTGATCGATTCTCCTCTAGATGGGAGATCTGTCTTCTGTATCTTCAGTATTGACCACAGAAATCAACGCATTTAGCTCAATACTAATTGAAAATTTCACTTCTTTCCCATAGACCAATAGATATGGAGACATCCTAGTGCTATCCTTAAGAGTTGGTCTTCTTTCCCATAATGCATCTGTTAGCTTTAGATACCAATTCCTTTCATTCTTGTCAATGGTTTTCTTCAGTATTTGAACAAGTGTTTTGTTTTTGGATTTAGCGAGGCGATTTCCTCATGGATAATAATTTGATGTTTGACCCATGATGATTCCATATTCTCCACAAAACTTCATAAACTTTGACCTGATGAAAATAGAACCATTTTCTGTGATAAATTTATCTGGGACACCAAATCTTGACAAAATATTGTCTTTGAGGAATTTAATTAGCTCTTCAGCATCAACCTTCTTTAATTCCACTGCTTCCATCGATTTTGTGAAGTAATCAGTAGCTGTGAGAATATATATGTGCCCCTTGCTAGACTTAGGGTTAATTGGCCTGACAACATCAAGTCCCAATTCGGAGAACGAGTCTCTAAAAATCAATGGCAAAGTGTCCACCACATATTCCCTCATGGAATTCTCTTATTAATTCTTGGGCTTGATTTTCATCAACACATCTCAGTAGTATACCATCATAATTTCTTCTGAACATTATGTCAACAATCAACATGTATTGATTTTCCTTCATCTTCAGTGTTCTTCGCTCCTTGGGTTTCACGGTGACAAGAAATTGCCCAGACCTTAATTAGAATATAATATCTTCGTACCATTTTGAATTATCTAATGGTTCCTCGAATGAAATTGAAATCATTCCATCAACTAAATCCCCATTTGTGATGAGCTTACATAAACCTTGTCCTTTGATAGCTTTTAAAGGTTTAATATTGATATCATATTCTTGTATCTTTTCCAACCAATTAACCCATTTTCCTTCTCTCAATTGTTGATTCAGAATCATCTTCACTGGTGATGAGGGAAAATAAGAAATAACATGGGATTTCAGTATGTACGTGCAAAAGTGTGCTACTGCTTTTACAAGATCCAAGGCCTACTTCTCCAGTTCTAAATACCTCAACTCATAGTCATGTAGGTTTTTTCTCATGAAACGTATTGGGATTTCTTCTCCTTTGATATTATTTTGAGTAAGAATGGATGCAACGTCTGTCTCTGTAGAAAATGAGTAGATGATGAAATATCTTTGAAAGTCTGGGATAATGAGGACAGGGGTAGTGGTGATTTCTCCTTTGATATTATTGAATTCCTCTTGAGTGTCCATTGTCCATTTGAACCTCTGCTCCTTTTTCAACAACAAATTTACCGGCTTCACGATACTTTCATAATCAAGAACAAATATTCACACAAAATTGATCTTGCCAAAAAATGATTTCACACTATTCTTGGATGTGGGGGGGTTGAGCTCATTTATTACTTTAATTCTTTCTGAATCTGTGAAAATCCATTCCTTGCATACAATATGGCCCAACAATTTTCCTTGAGTCACAACGAACACACATTTCTTTGGATTCAAAGAAACACCATATAATATACATCTTTCAAAAGCCTTTCTCAAATGATGGATATGATCCTCCCTTTTCTTTGAATGCACTGTCAAGTCATCTTGATAGTCTTCCATAAAATTTCCTATCAAACCGTTGAATGCATTATCCATGGCCCTATGGAATTTGGCTCCAACGTTCTTCAAACCAAAGGGAATTATAGCATATGTGTATGTCTCCCAAGGTGTGATAAATGTTGTTTTCGCCTTGTCTTCTTCAGCTACCAAGACCTGATTATATCCCAAAAATCCATCCAACATGGACATGCAGGTTGATCCAGTAACTTGTTGGAGAAGGAACTCCATATTATGCAAAGGAAAGTTATCCTTTATGCTCGCTCTGTTAAGGTCTCTGAAGTCGACACACATCCATATTTCCCTGGTCTTTTTTCTTACAATTACAGGATTTGAAATCCAGTTTGAGTGTCTAATGGGATAAATTATTCCTACCTTCTTGAATTTCTCCAACTCAAGCTTTACCATAGGTTTCATCTTGGGATTCATCATCCTTATATTTTGCTTCACTGGCTTGGATCCTTCCCTCAAAGGAATGATGTGTTGGAATATAGTCTTATCATAATATTTTAAATCATCATAGGTCCAAGCGAACTCATTGATGTATTCTTTGAACAAAGAAACATATTGATCTACTTTATCAGTGGTGTAATCAACTCCCAAGTTGACATACTTCGGGGAACTGTCATTTCCAATATTGACTTTTCTCGTTTCTTGTACCTTTCAAACTGAAAATTCTTCGAGAAGATTCTTAGAATGATCATCTTTTGTGAAAAGATATTCAGATTATAAAAAATATTTGGGGACAATAGACAAGTGATTGTCTTCATCATCATCATCATTTAAAAAAAAAATTCCAGTTGTTCAGCGTTTTCAAACACTTGCAAGTACTCAATGTTATCGGGAATGGATGGTCGAAAATCTCTTTCTACTTGGAAAGACATTTTTCTTTGGGTATCATCAGGATTTGACAATGAGGCCACCAAGGCTAGTGAATTTTCCTTGTGATTCTTATCCCTTGGAATAAAATAAATGTTGAAGGAATTGAAAGATTCCATCAATTCGTTAACACTTTTGAAATACAACTTAGGTCTTTCCTTTTTGATTTTATACCTCCGAGTCACCTGATTGATGACCAAATCCGAGTCTCCAGTTACAATTAGATGTTCTATTTTCATCCCATGTGCAAGGATCATCCCATGAATCAAAGCTTCATACTCTACCTCGTTATTGGTGCATGCAAATTCCAATATAATAGCGCGTGGATGCATAATATTAATTAGACTCATAAGAACAATTCCAACTCCATTTCTAGAGTTCGAACAAGCTCCTTCAAAGGACATCCTCCAGTACCCCTCAAAAAGTTACTCTTGATTCTATGTGTCTTGCAATTGCTCCATATTTTTGTTATGTTTTATGTCTAGGATAACGTAGTTTCTAATTCTGGAATCTATATAATCCTCCATTAATTCATTGTCCTTCTTTTTAAAGGAGAAGGGTTTACTAGGTTCATGGGGCACTTTAATCATTGCTCCTTCTTTCCCTGGAAACATCATACAACTTCCATTGTTCATTATATATCCTCCAATAATAGACGTCCAATCTCTTCCCAGCACAACTCCATATGTCGGAGGGAGGTATACCACAATAATATTGAAAACTGTAATGATATGGGGGGATGATGTAATCCAATCATAAACGTCCTTGATTTCTTCATAAGATGGTACTTTTATAGAATCAATTGCATATATACTTTTTCCGGTTTCATAATACTTGGTGCAACTCATGCCCAATGCCTCCATGACCTCCAATGGAATAATATTGTTCATCGTGCCAGTGTCAACTAAACAATTATGTAGTGCAACATCATGATTTTCAATAGAAATGTAAAAGGGATGAATTTTACCTCTCAGCTTGGCAGTCGGCTGGCCAAGGGTTTGTTTAGGACTGGTAATGCCAACTTCTACTTGTTCATATGGATCATCCAACAACTTCAAAATGTTCTCTCTTTGTTGGGGAATATTCACCACTTCTGTAAAGGGCAAGGTTATCCTTAATTTACTCAAATATTCTACAAAATTATATGTCATTTGAGTGGAGTTTGATGTCATGTGTTCCTTTTACTCCCAACGCCATTTGTCACTTTCTCATTTGTTTTTTCCTTTTATTTTTCTTTTTGGTTCTCGTTATCAGAGTCTCCTTTATTTTTTGGTCTATTTACAAACTCTCTTATCTGGGAGACATTTTCTTGCGAGTTGGGATTGTTGTCACCATCTTAAAATATATACATGGACATCTCACATCCATCCATATGTACAGTCAGAGCTCTCATCAGGTGAGTAATAGTTCTCTTTCTCAATTAATTTCTCATCATAAACATCATCCAGAACAATCAAATTTGGAGTAGGCTGCCTGGGAATGCTTGGTCTTTGTGGGTTATCCTTGTTTTGAAACCTCACCTTGTTTTCTTGGGGAGGGTTCCTCCTTTGCTCTGGGATTGGAATTCTTGGATTTGGCATGTAATTATGTCCTCTTTTTAGTTTGGTTATCTTGTTCTGCATTTGTTTGATGGTTCTATTCGTCTGTGCAATTTTGATTCTTTTCTTAGTTTCATGCGCTGCCACAGGATCAACCTTTACATCAGGTATGATTCCCTCGAAAAATCCTCCTCCAATTGTTTGGTTTTGAGTCGGTCGAGGCTTGAATTATTCGTTCTTTTTTGAAATGGAAGATCCTTGGTTATAAATATTTAATCCTCCCAACTGCCTTTGTACTCTTCCCAGTATAATGTCGGGGTAGACGCCCATTTCAATCATAACTTCTTCCATCTAAGTGGCTTTATTCATTGCCTCCTCCAAAGCATCCATTTGGAATGTTCTGATAGCATATTTTACATTCGGGGGAATTGGATTCTTATAGAAACCAAGGATGACTGGGTCATTTGGTATTTTATCTTTTGGAATCCTACTCAAGGGTTTATTGAACCTGAGATTAAAATCTCGGATCCTTTCATTCTTCCTCAAACCAATCTGGATGAAATCAGTAAGAAGGGTATGATAAGCAATTGGAGGGTAAAACATAGTCAATAACATAGCGTCGAGGTCATTAAATGAGCAAATGGATCTAATGGGAAACATTGTATACCATTCATACGCTCTTCCTAATAAAATTTGCATAAACAACCTTACCATGACATCGTCATGCTCGACATGGTGAAAATCACAAACATCAATAAATAAGTGTAGATTCCTATTTGCATCGATTGCTCCGTCTCAAAAAAAATTCCTTTAAGGTGCCCCTAGGGAGTGTTGATCACTCAACACACCCTAAGAGCTTTGTGAATTTTTTTCTCTTTTGCATACCACTTTTTTTTTTCCTTCTTTCTGAATTAATTCTGTTGTGTAGGGATCATTAAGTTTTCTCTTCCTATGTTTTATCATCAATCACATTCAGGTTGGTTTGGACTTGTTGAGTATATTAACTTCTCTTCTAAAGAACACTCAGAATTTTAACTAAGTATACACAACTAGAATTTTTAGCCTTGCACCCATTATCGATATTGGCATGATCTGCACAGTTAAATCAACCATACAACAACGACAAGCATTGATCACCGATCGTCGATGTATCATCGACATCCGGGAGGTACAAAAAGGAAAATTATAACATCGACACACCTAATGAACCTCCGATCATCGATCACTGATATATTCGGGGTTGGTGATATTCGAAGGAAACCTTAAACTGCGGAAAGTCTTTAATCTGAAACAATGTCGAGTGTCGATTGTCGTTCGGTAATACATTATTAGCATCAACAAACTCCAAGGGATGAAATCACGAAGTAATAAACAAAGAAACTCACCGATCGTTGATCCTCGACATGTTGTTGACATTGGCATGATAGTTTGAGGTTCCTAGAGCCATGTCTAAAGAAAATCCCTGCTTCCAAAGAAATGTTTAATGAAGGAACCAAAACCAAGCGTCATGTGTCATGATCACCATTATAGGTTAGCATTTCCATGCCAACACTATACGACAGTCCGAGTCGGCATCGAAGCTTTCGCTAAAATAAGTATTAACGAACGTTGTCTAAGAAAATCACTGACGTAGATCCACTTGTTTAAACCATCAGGCTGATAGGACATCGATGACAGGATGGGACATCTTGGGCAAAAAATAAGATCGTATTTTGTTATTTAATAGGCCAATCAATGTGTTTATTAGCACACGTTACTAACCCATGCGTCGACCAAATAATAGGAGTTTAAAACCACCGATGAACTATGTAGCACCCCTCTCCTGCGCTGTGAGCCTGCGATTGCATTTAATCCCAGCCATGATTCAGATATTGGTGATGGATTGTGTATACCACATTTACGCCCTGAAATCAAGAACTAATGTGACAAGGTAAGTATGCTCCATGTTTAAATTATAAAGAAAATTTTGAACGCAACATTCAATACCCAAGTCTTTCATTGCTGGAGCAGCCGAAGGAGTGAGAAAGCATTTCAGGAGATCACAATCGATTTTCAAAATTCTAAAATAGGTTAATCTTGTGCAAAGGAGAGGCATGAATTGTCTGTATCATTTTAGTAGTCACAATTGTTTATTTTTCATTATCATTTCTCCAAGTTGGTATCTCATTTTGTTCTTTGTGTAGGAGAATGCCTCCAAGGAAGCCAATGAACAGGCACTCATCGAGAGCACCAAAACTAAAAGAAGAGGATATTGGTGAAGGATCCTTGGCTGACGCTCCTAGACAGATCAATTTTCCCACTAAAGTGGAGCCAATCATTCGACGTCCACTAAAAAGGCATTTTCCCAGCCTCCTTCATTCAACAACATAAAGGTGGGTACTGGATCGAAAGTGGTGCTCCCTGTTGGAATAGGGGCAGACCCATGGTTCAACACTTCAACAATGCACCAAAAAAACCCTAACTACCGGCCCTTTCGGAAACACCTGTGAAGGAGATGAAGTCTCACCCAAAGTAGAGGCAGGGGGGGTTGTAGGACTCAGGTGTCTACAACCAAGCTGGGACACAGATCTATGATTACAACACTTAACAGAGAACTTAGCCAACAAGATGCATTATATTATGGTTCTCATTTACATTGCAGATTAACCCTTATTACAGATCAACGCAGTAACAACAAAGACCAAGTACTTTCAATCACTTAGCACATAGCATTATCTCAGATATATCATTCATTCAAACCATTAATAACTAAGATATAACATCATATGTATTCATTATACATAACAACAACACTTAAACAAATAAACAACAACAATCACATCACAAAAAACATATCAAACATAGGATATACGTGGTTCACCTTAGTGTGGGGATACATCCACCAACTTCTTCTTCCTTTTTATTAGTCTTTCAATATTCTTACAGTCATCCGATCCTATGCACAAATCCACAGAGCTAAACTCTGCAGAGGACAAGAGTTCTGCGAGTTGCGCACCAGATCCTCCTTCCAAAACTAGGTCAAGGCACAGAGCCAACTCCTCAGTAGCACAGAGACTTACATACAATGTCTATGTAGAAAAAAACTTACAAAACACTTGCACTTAGCTCTACAATCCCTAACACATTATTGCACAAATCCAACCAGATCTTTGCACATAGCCAACTTGAGTAGTAGTACTTCTTACATCAATTAGCTACTTATTTATACAATTACAAAATGGCCTAATCATGGGTAAACCCATGGGACGAAATCCCTTAACCTGTTACACAAACCCTAGGTCCACAAGCCCACAAAATGAATGAGATCCCATGATCTCAGCTTCGCCTGGGCGCTCCATCTTCAAAAAACTTGTTGAAGTCCCAAAAGTGGTCAAACACGACCAATGTTTCCTCAAACCAATGTTTCCTCAAAACTTGGTCAAGGGCCAACAAGCCCCCAACACTCACCTATGACTTGTCCCGAGTCACTCAGATCTGGGCAACGTTGCTTCAAAGGCATCGAGCTTAGCTCGAGCTACCTTGACTTGCTACTTCACTAGAGCCTTCTGCTCGGCAAACTCCTGAATCACTTGCTCTGTAACAGGCCCTTCCAGGTGCTATTCCACTATCACAACCATTTGGTCTATCTGCGAGCCCCGTCCTTCAATATCTTCAAAAAGCGTGAAATCTTCGTCTTGCATCGGCTGGAGTCTCTGTGTAACCTCCATAACTCTGCTCTAGATGGAAACAATTTGCCGCTAGACTACGCGCTATTCCTGTGATCTTTTCATCTTCTTGACTACAGTGAGTAGCTTCATCTGTGCTTGTATGGTGGATTCCTGCTACTGCACCTCCTGGAGTTGTGCTTCCATTTTCCTCAGCTTCAGATCTTCTGCGAGGCATTTGTAGATCTGCACACTATGATTACTCAATTTCTTACACTCCGAGGAAAGTGCCCTGATTATTTCTACTGTGCTCTTGGATGTTTCCTCCCTTTGGTCGCTCACTTCCTGTGGAGTGCTCGACACTACTTGGATCTATAGCTCCATTACTCTTGCTTGAAGTTGCTGAATGGCCTCAGCGAGCTTCCCCACTTGAATCTCGGTTGACTCTTCTTCCTCCTGTGTCACGCCTGACATAGAGCGAAGGTCTTTAGTCACTACTTCTTTGACCACAGTTTGCTTTGCGAGCAGCTGGTCTTTTTCTTTCTGCATCACGACTTTGTCCTCTTCAAACATTGAATTTCATATTTCTCTTTCTACGCAACTCAAAGTTGCTCTAAGACCTCCTCCTTTTATTTCTTTAAGGCTTATGTAGCCTTCCCCTTCTCTTCTTGGATTCGATGAAGTTGAGCCTCTGTTGCATCTGCCAGCCTTCATAACTGGGTGGGATGATCCCCCAATTCTGCACTTTCTAACAAAGAAGGTGCAATAGGTACTACGTGGCTTGAATGGATGGCTTGTTGTATGTCTTTGAGATCCTTCTCTATTATTTCATACAATGTTTCTTGCTTCTCTCCATGTCTCTGTAAGATGTCCTCTGAAGTGTCTTTGACGACTATGATGATGAGATCAACATCATCCACTGTGAGCACATTCTTTGACTGAGGCTTATTGGCTTGGGTATTCTTTCTTGTTGAGGGTTTCTGCAGTGAAATCTTCCTTTTATTCAATGTTTTGGCCTCTGTATGGGGATCCTTCGGCGGTGTAACTTAGCCTTTGTCTTGATTTTCTTCTTCTTCCCCTCCTTCTTCTTGGTTCACTTCATCTCCTCCTCCCTCTTCTGGTGAGTCAGGCCTACTTTCCTCTGAGGTGTTGTTCTCCTCATTAGTTTCTATGTTCTGCACTTCCTCCTTTTTCTTCTTTTTGTTCACGCTAGTATGTCCCTCGTGTTCGACCCGAGTGACCAATGGAATTCCTATGATGTCGGGGTTGAAAAGTTTTGCAGCGTCAACCAGTACAAGGAACTCTGCTGGCCATTCTTTGATGATCTCCTCCATATCTTCATTGGTCAGTTTGTAATAAGACTGTAGCTCCTCCTTACTCTCACCCCTACACACAATGATATACATAAAGTGCCCATTTGCGTGGAACTTTGGTAGCGGCCTGTACTGGTGTAGTGTGTTCGGGGTCATTCGTGGAAATTCCTCAATGGCATGCTTTAGCTTCTGGTAGTAGGCATGGAACACCGTGTTCTATTTCCACTACTTTGCCATATCATTTTTGTACCACAAGGTTGAGAACCTCGTGACTAATGGCTATAATGGCTCAACTTTTGGGAAGGCTTCTCCATATGGCATTTGCTAAGTGAAAAATGTGATCAATACGAGTAGCCAACTAAAATGAAACTCATATCCTTGGTCCTGTGCTTCACGACAATTCTTCTCTATCTAATAGACAAGGTAACTAGCCCAGTTCATTTGCATTCCTTCTACACACTTCCCTGCGAGGTCTACTACAAATCCAGTGACATGTGTCAGGCGGTTATTTTTGGTGAGCTTACCAGCTATAAGCTGATAAGATAGGCACACTGCGCCATCCTAGATGGAGGCTACCTTGTAGCCTCTCTTTCCCTTTTCTACATCACCATAGTCTTCCTTTATGCGTTGTGTCAGGGAGCGATCTGAAGTCTTCCCTAGGTAGAAATGTTGAGGGTCCGATCCCCACATGCTCAGTCCTGTGATGAGGTGGATCAACGCGAGATCCACAGTCATGCACCTGTCAAGCCACATATATCCTCCATGGTAACATGACAGGAGGATTTTAATGCAAGCGTTAACCTCCTGATGTCGACTGAAATGAGTGTTACCAATGATTTTGGTCGTCATGATGATGTATTGATGATGGTGTACTCAGGCTCTTCATAAGAACTTTCTCCTGAGAAAAGTTACTTTCATCTCTTCCCAGAAAACTCATTTTTGCAGAAGGTTCGCAGGCTGCTAGTATATTTGGGTGCGAGAATGCCTGATTCTCGCAGGCTGCTTTAAGCCAGGGTGCGAACTTCTCACACTGTGTTGAATAGCCAGGGTGTGAACTCTTCCTAAAGCATGGAAAAAGATGAATTCTCGATGTTTCTAGAAGGGAATATTCTAGAAGGATGGGTTGGCATTCAAATGGTTATCCTAGTACTGGATTTCCTGATATTTTGGGATCATTCTTATCCAAGTAACTATCTCATTCTCTCCTATATATTGAGGGAATTCTCATGGAAAAGGTTAAGCAAGATTCATTGGAGATTTGGTGAAAGAATTGTGTGAAGGACTTAGCTTGAACAACAACTTGGAGACTCTAGCAAGTTTACCAAGAGGATTTGATCTTCTTCATGCAAGGATTGTGCAAGTGTGTGTGTCAAAGCCAAGAGCCATCGAAAAGAAGTTTGCGACATCAAGGCTCAGGTTGTAATCTTTACTTTCTATTAATATGATACAGTGGCATGTCCCTTTCCCATAAAGCTATTTCTACTTTATTGTGTAATTCCTTGATCATACACATAAGTTGACAGTTGAATAGATTGTGCTATCTTCACTTTGGTTGGTTTGTGTTGTC
>JASDQU010437988.1:11477-23847 GCA_032191745.1 Picea mariana | reverse complement strand
CCAAGAAGAGGAAAGAGAAATCCTCTGGAGATAGAGAAGAGAAGAGCGGCAAGACCGAAGAAACCAATGACTATCTAGAGCAGTGCATGAACAAGGTCATGATTGAATATGGATGGATACAAGGGACTTGCAATCTGATAATATATTCAGGGATGGCCGTGGAATTATCCAAGAATTCAGGTAAAATATCGAGGCCGTTGTCAAGTTTTTTCAAGAATTCCCTACAATATTCACCTTTGAAGGTGAGTGTCGGCTCTAGGAGTCTCAACGTTTTATGAAATACTTGCGGCGAAAGAATGATAGGAGAATGGTCCTGGAGTGGAATCATCTACCGGCTCAACATGTATTTCTCGGCGCACCAGGGAACCAATACCTTGCAGTCAAAAAATTCAGGAACACAACCTGCACATGCAATTTCGGACGTCCAAATTAATTCTTTCTGAGCAGAAGGGGATGAATAATAAGAGTATGCTCTAGCCCACTGAAAATTATGATCCTCTCGTCCAAAAATGTTCAAAGTATCTCCATAGAACTATTCTCGAGTTGTCGCTTCCATAATTTGATGAGAGCGTTCTTTTGATCCAGATAATAGAAACAAGCATTTGAGAGATAATATATAATCTTCCGCAAATCATGCTTTAATGTGGTTTAATGAAGAAATTCCTTGAGCCCTTCACCTATTAATGAAAATATTTACGGGACCTGCATGATGATTTATTAGCATTAAACCATACTAAATTCTTCTTGGGAATAGTGCGAAGGTGGTGGGGACGGATGAAAGAAAAATAACATTTGGGACTTTTGTGAACCTGTGAATCCGGGAACCTGCAAACCCGTCGTTGAAAAAGGTTAAGAATTGGCTAAGTTTTGTAATGTGGTCAGTCGGACTGATCATAGGAGGGATGAGATACTTAGGATCTCAGGAAATCGAATGGCCAAAATTTATATCATGGATCATTGAGGTACAAAATGTAGTTCATGGAACAACAGATATGAAAGATTGAAACCTGCCAACCCGGGAACCCGCAACTGAAAAAAAAGGTTAA
Source organism: Picea mariana (assembly GCA_032191745.1). Taxonomy (NCBI): domain Eukaryota; kingdom Viridiplantae; phylum Streptophyta; class Pinopsida; order Pinales; family Pinaceae; genus Picea; species Picea mariana. Next base: position 22,801 of record JASDQU010437988.1, on the reverse strand, counting down.
GTATAGAATAATGTGGCGGTCGGTAGGAATTATGATGTGAGTATGGATGGATATGAGGATCCGCGAGTCCACCAACCCACGAACCCGCTGTTTTGTAAAAACGACTAAGTATAAGATATAGAAAGGGATAATAGAAGGGACAATAAAGAAAAGGGGAATTAGGGTAAGTATAGAAGAGGGAAAAGAAAAGGACAGAAGGATTTGGGAAAATAGAGAAGGGGAGGGAAATTCCAGAAGCAGGAAATGATATCAACAATTGACTCCAATTGTGGGATGGTAACCCCCTGTGGGTTGTCAAGAATCCAAATCCTTTCATGACTAGGCGCTTCCGCCTGTTGGGCTATGGAGTCAGAGTAAGAATATACAAACTAAAAAAATAAAATTATGCACAATGAGAATGATAAAGTTTTAAGATAATAAACCTTTCAAATGTTTCTCATTGATAAGAAAAATTAGTCTTTTACCCTTCATGTCTTGGAGCATATAGGAGTAAAAACCCAAGATCTTCTCGACGACATATGGTACGATCCAGAGTGCTTCGAATTTTGTATGAATGGATGGTTTCTCCTTGGCCTTGTTCCAAAGTAGAACTAAATCTCCCTTATGGAAATTATTTACAGTCGTGCTCTGATCAAAATATCTTTTGATGCTATGTTGCCCCTGAGAATTTCGATCCAGGGCTTTGCTTTGTTCTTCTTCCAATTTCAACAATTGATCGATTCTCCTCTAGATGGGAGATTTGTCTTCTGTATGTTCAGTATTGACCACAGAAATCAACGCATTTAGCTCAATACTAATTGAAATTTTCACTTCTTTCCCATAGACCAATAGATATGGAGACATCTTAGTGCTATCCTTAAGAGTTGTTCTGCTTTCCCATAATGCATCTGTTAGCTTTAGATACCAATTCCTTTCATTCTTGTCAATGGTTTTCTTCAGTATTTGAACAAGTGTTTTGTTTTTGGATTTAGCGAGGCGATTTCCTTATGGATAATAATTTGATGTTTGACCCATGATGATTCCATATTCTCCACAAAACTTCGTAAACTTTGACCTGATGAAAATAGAACCATTTTCTATGATAAATTTATCTGGGACACCAAATCTTGATAGAATATTGTCTTTGAGGAATTTAATTAGCTCTTCAGCATCAACCTTCTTTAATTCCACTGCTTCCATCGATTTTGTGAAGTAATCAGTAGTTGTGAGAATATATATGTGCCCCTTGCTATACCTAGGGTTAATTGGCCTGACAACATCAAGTCCCAATTCGTAGAACGAGTATCTGAAAATCAATGGCAAAGTGTCCACCACATATTCCCTCATGGAATTCTCTTATTAATTCTTGGGCTTGATTTTCATCAACACATCTCAGTAGTATACCATCATAATTTCTTCTGAACATTATGTCAACAATCAACATGTATTGATTTTCCTTCATCTTCAGTGTTCTTCGCTCCTTGGGTTTCACGGTGACAAGAAATTGCCCAGACCTTAATTAGAATATAATATCTTCGTACCATTTTGAATTATCTAATGGTTCCTCGAATGAAATTGAAATCATTCCATCAACTAAATCCCCATTTGTGATGAGCTTACATAAACCTTGTCCTTTGATAGCTTTTAAAGGTTTAATATTGATATCATATTCTTGTATCTTTTCCAACCAATTAACCCATTTTCCTTCTCTCAATTGTTGATTCAGAATCATCTTCACTGGTGATGAGGGAAAATAAGAAATAACATGGGATTTCAGTATGTACGTGCAAAAGTGTGCTACTGCTTTTACAAGATCCAAGGCCTACTTCTCCAGTTCTAAATACCTCAACTCATAGTCATGTAGGTTTTTTCTCATGAAACGTATTGGGATTTCTTCTCCTTTGATATTATTTTGAGTAAGAATGGATGCAACGTCTGTCTCTGTAGAAAATGAGTAGATGATGAAATATCTTTGAAAGTCTGGGATAATGAGGACAGGGGTAGTGGTGATTTCTCCTTTGATATTATTGAATTCCTCTTGAGTGTCCATTGTCCATTTGAACCTCTGCTCCTTTTTCAACAACAAATTTACCGGCTTCACGATACTTTCATAATCAAGAACAAATATTCACACAAAATTGATCTTGCCAAAAAATGATTTCACACTATTCTTGGATGTGGGGGGGTTGAGCTCATTTATTACTTTAATTCTTTCTGAATCTGTGAAAATCCATTCCTTGCATACAATATGGCCCAACAATTTTCCTTGAGTCACAACGAACACACATTTCTTTGGATTCAAAGAAACACCATATAATATACATCTTTCAAAAGCCTTTCTCAAATGATGGATATGATCCTCCCTTTTCTTTGAATGCACTGTCAAGTCATCTTGATAGTCTTCCATAAAATTTCCTATCAAACCGTTGAATGCATTATCCATGGCCCTATGGAATTTGGCTCCAACGTTCTTCAAACCAAAGGGAATTATAGCATATGTGTATGTCTCCCAAGGTGTGATAAATGTTGTTTTCGCCTTGTCTTCTTCAGCTACCAAGACCTGATTATATCCCAAAAATCCATCCAACATGGACATGCAGGTTGATCCAGTAACTTGTTGGAGAAGGAACTCCATATTATGCAAAGGAAAGTTATCCTTTATGCTCGCTCTGTTAAGGTCTCTGAAGTCGACACACATCCATATTTCCCTGGTCTTTTTTCTTACAATTACAGGATTTGAAATCCAGTTTGAGTGTCTAATGGGATAAATTATTCCTACCTTCTTGAATTTCTCCAACTCAAGCTTTACCATAGGTTTCATCTTGGGATTCATCATCCTTATATTTTGCTTCACTGGCTTGGATCCTTCCCTCAAAGGAATGATGTGTTGGAATATAGTCTTATCATAATATTTTAAATCATCATAGGTCCAAGCGAACTCATTGATGTATTCTTTGAACAAAGAAACATATTGATCTACTTTATCAGTGGTGTAATCAACTCCCAAGTTGACATACTTCGGGGAACTGTCATTTCCAATATTGACTTTTCTCGTTTCTTGTACCTTTCAAACTGAAAATTCTTCGAGAAGATTCTTAGAATGATCATCTTTTGTGAAAAGATATTCAGATTATAAAAAATATTTGGGGACAATAGACAAGTGATTGTCTTCATCATCATCATCATTTAAAAAAAAAATTCCAGTTGTTCAGCGTTTTCAAACACTTGCAAGTACTCAATGTTATCGGGAATGGATGGTCGAAAATCTCTTTCTACTTGGAAAGACATTTTTCTTTGGGTATCATCAGGATTTGACAATGAGGCCACCAAGGCTAGTGAATTTTCCTTGTGATTCTTATCCCTTGGAATAAAATAAATGTTGAAGGAATTGAAAGATTCCATCAATTCGTTAACACTTTTGAAATACAACTTAGGTCTTTCCTTTTTGATTTTATACCTCCGAGTCACCTGATTGATGACCAAATCCGAGTCTCCAGTTACAATTAGATGTTCTATTTTCATCCCATGTGCAAGGATCATCCCATGAATCAAAGCTTCATACTCTACCTCGTTATTGGTGCATGCAAATTCCAATATAATAGCGCGTGGATGCATAATATTAATTAGACTCATAAGAACAATTCCAACTCCATTTCTAGAGTTCGAACAAGCTCCTTCAAAGGACATCCTCCAGTACCCCTCAAAAAGTTACTCTTGATTCTATGTGTCTTGCAATTGCTCCATATTTTTGTTATGTTTTATGTCTAGGATAACGTAGTTTCTAATTCTGGAATCTATATAATCCTCCATTAATTCATTGTCCTTCTTTTTAAAGGAGAAGGGTTTACTAGGTTCATGGGGCACTTTAATCATTGCTCCTTCTTTCCCTGGAAACATCATACAACTTCCATTGTTCATTATATATCCTCCAATAATAGACGTCCAATCTCTTCCCAGCACAACTCCATATGTCGGAGGGAGGTATACCACAATAATATTGAAAACTGTAATGATATGGGGGGATGATGTAATCCAATCATAAACGTCCTTGATTTCTTCATAAGATGGTACTTTTATAGAATCAATTGCATATATACTTTTTCCGGTTTCATAATACTTGGTGCAACTCATGCCCAATGCCTCCATGACCTCCAATGGAATAATATTGTTCATCGTGCCAGTGTCAACTAAACAATTATGTAGTGCAACATCATGATTTTCAATAGAAATGTAAAAGGGATGAATTTTACCTCTCAGCTTGGCAGTCGGCTGGCCAAGGGTTTGTTTAGGACTGGTAATGCCAACTTCTACTTGTTCATATGGATCATCCAACAACTTCAAAATGTTCTCTCTTTGTTGGGGAATATTCACCACTTCTGTAAAGGGCAAGGTTATCCTTAATTTACTCAAATATTCTACAAAATTATATGTCATTTGAGTGGAGTTTGATGTCATGTGTTCCTTTTACTCCCAACGCCATTTGTCACTTTCTCATTTGTTTTTTCCTTTTATTTTTCTTTTTGGTTCTCGTTATCAGAGTCTCCTTTATTTTTTGGTCTATTTACAAACTCTCTTATCTGGGAGACATTTTCTTGCGAGTTGGGATTGTTGTCACCATCTTAAAATATATACATGGACATCTCACATCCATCCATATGTACAGTCAGAGCTCTCATCAGGTGAGTAATAGTTCTCTTTCTCAATTAATTTCTCATCATAAACATCATCCAGAACAATCAAATTTGGAGTAGGCTGCCTGGGAATGCTTGGTCTTTGTGGGTTATCCTTGTTTTGAAACCTCACCTTGTTTTCTTGGGGAGGGTTCCTCCTTTGCTCTGGGATTGGAATTCTTGGATTTGGCATGTAATTATGTCCTCTTTTTAGTTTGGTTATCTTGTTCTGCATTTGTTTGATGGTTCTATTCGTCTGTGCAATTTTGATTCTTTTCTTAGTTTCATGCGCTGCCACAGGATCAACCTTTACATCAGGTATGATTCCCTCGAAAAATCCTCCTCCAATTGTTTGGTTTTGAGTCGGTCGAGGCTTGAATTATTCGTTCTTTTTTGAAATGGAAGATCCTTGGTTATAAATATTTAATCCTCCCAACTGCCTTTGTACTCTTCCCAGTATAATGTCGGGGTAGACGCCCATTTCAATCATAACTTCTTCCATCTAAGTGGCTTTATTCATTGCCTCCTCCAAAGCATCCATTTGGAATGTTCTGATAGCATATTTTACATTCGGGGGAATTGGATTCTTATAGAAACCAAGGATGACTGGGTCATTTGGTATTTTATCTTTTGGAATCCTACTCAAGGGTTTATTGAACCTGAGATTAAAATCTCGGATCCTTTCATTCTTCCTCAAACCAATCTGGATGAAATCAGTAAGAAGGGTATGATAAGCAATTGGAGGGTAAAACATAGTCAATAACATAGCGTCGAGGTCATTAAATGAGCAAATGGATCTAATGGGAAACATTGTATACCATTCATACGCTCTTCCTAATAAAATTTGCATAAACAACCTTACCATGACATCGTCATGCTCGACATGGTGAAAATCACAAACATCAATAAATAAGTGTAGATTCCTATTTGCATCGATTGCTCCGTCTCAAAAAAAATTCCTTTAAGGTGCCCCTAGGGAGTGTTGATCACTCAACACACCCTAAGAGCTTTGTGAATTTTTTTCTCTTTTGCATACCACTTTTTTTTTTCCTTCTTTCTGAATTAATTCTGTTGTGTAGGGATCATTAAGTTTTCTCTTCCTATGTTTTATCATCAATCACATTCAGGTTGGTTTGGACTTGTTGAGTATATTAACTTCTCTTCTAAAGAACACTCAGAATTTTAACTAAGTATACACAACTAGAATTTTTAGCCTTGCACCCATTATCGATATTGGCATGATCTGCACAGTTAAATCAACCATACAACAACGACAAGCATTGATCACCGATCGTCGATGTATCATCGACATCCGGGAGGTACAAAAAGGAAAATTATAACATCGACACACCTAATGAACCTCCGATCATCGATCACTGATATATTCGGGGTTGGTGATATTCGAAGGAAACCTTAAACTGCGGAAAGTCTTTAATCTGAAACAATGTCGAGTGTCGATTGTCGTTCGGTAATACATTATTAGCATCAACAAACTCCAAGGGATGAAATCACGAAGTAATAAACAAAGAAACTCACCGATCGTTGATCCTCGACATGTTGTTGACATTGGCATGATAGTTTGAGGTTCCTAGAGCCATGTCTAAAGAAAATCCCTGCTTCCAAAGAAATGTTTAATGAAGGAACCAAAACCAAGCGTCATGTGTCATGATCACCATTATAGGTTAGCATTTCCATGCCAACACTATACGACAGTCCGAGTCGGCATCGAAGCTTTCGCTAAAATAAGTATTAACGAACGTTGTCTAAGAAAATCACTGACGTAGATCCACTTGTTTAAACCATCAGGCTGATAGGACATCGATGACAGGATGGGACATCTTGGGCAAAAAATAAGATCGTATTTTGTTATTTAATAGGCCAATCAATGTGTTTATTAGCACACGTTACTAACCCATGCGTCGACCAAATAATAGGAGTTTAAAACCACCGATGAACTATGTAGCACCCCTCTCCTGCGCTGTGAGCCTGCGATTGCATTTAATCCCAGCCATGATTCAGATATTGGTGATGGATTGTGTATACCACATTTACGCCCTGAAATCAAGAACTAATGTGACAAGGTAAGTATGCTCCATGTTTAAATTATAAAGAAAATTTTGAACGCAACATTCAATACCCAAGTCTTTCATTGCTGGAGCAGCCGAAGGAGTGAGAAAGCATTTCAGGAGATCACAATCGATTTTCAAAATTCTAAAATAGGTTAATCTTGTGCAAAGGAGAGGCATGAATTGTCTGTATCATTTTAGTAGTCACAATTGTTTATTTTTCATTATCATTTCTCCAAGTTGGTATCTCATTTTGTTCTTTGTGTAGGAGAATGCCTCCAAGGAAGCCAATGAACAGGCACTCATCGAGAGCACCAAAACTAAAAGAAGAGGATATTGGTGAAGGATCCTTGGCTGACGCTCCTAGACAGATCAATTTTCCCACTAAAGTGGAGCCAATCATTCGACGTCCACTAAAAAGGCATTTTCCCAGCCTCCTTCATTCAACAACATAAAGGTGGGTACTGGATCGAAAGTGGTGCTCCCTGTTGGAATAGGGGCAGACCCATGGTTCAACACTTCAACAATGCACCAAAAAAACCCTAACTACCGGCCCTTTCGGAAACACCTGTGAAGGAGATGAAGTCTCACCCAAAGTAGAGGCAGGGGGGGTTGTAGGACTCAGGTGTCTACAACCAAGCTGGGACACAGATCTATGATTACAACACTTAACAGAGAACTTAGCCAACAAGATGCATTATATTATGGTTCTCATTTACATTGCAGATTAACCCTTATTACAGATCAACGCAGTAACAACAAAGACCAAGTACTTTCAATCACTTAGCACATAGCATTATCTCAGATATATCATTCATTCAAACCATTAATAACTAAGATATAACATCATATGTATTCATTATACATAACAACAACACTTAAACAAATAAACAACAACAATCACATCACAAAAAACATATCAAACATAGGATATACGTGGTTCACCTTAGTGTGGGGATACATCCACCAACTTCTTCTTCCTTTTTATTAGTCTTTCAATATTCTTACAGTCATCCGATCCTATGCACAAATCCACAGAGCTAAACTCTGCAGAGGACAAGAGTTCTGCGAGTTGCGCACCAGATCCTCCTTCCAAAACTAGGTCAAGGCACAGAGCCAACTCCTCAGTAGCACAGAGACTTACATACAATGTCTATGTAGAAAAAAACTTACAAAACACTTGCACTTAGCTCTACAATCCCTAACACATTATTGCACAAATCCAACCAGATCTTTGCACATAGCCAACTTGAGTAGTAGTACTTCTTACATCAATTAGCTACTTATTTATACAATTACAAAATGGCCTAATCATGGGTAAACCCATGGGACGAAATCCCTTAACCTGTTACACAAACCCTAGGTCCACAAGCCCACAAAATGAATGAGATCCCATGATCTCAGCTTCGCCTGGGCGCTCCATCTTCAAAAAACTTGTTGAAGTCCCAAAAGTGGTCAAACACGACCAATGTTTCCTCAAACCAATGTTTCCTCAAAACTTGGTCAAGGGCCAACAAGCCCCCAACACTCACCTATGACTTGTCCCGAGTCACTCAGATCTGGGCAACGTTGCTTCAAAGGCATCGAGCTTAGCTCGAGCTACCTTGACTTGCTACTTCACTAGAGCCTTCTGCTCGGCAAACTCCTGAATCACTTGCTCTGTAACAGGCCCTTCCAGGTGCTATTCCACTATCACAACCATTTGGTCTATCTGCGAGCCCCGTCCTTCAATATCTTCAAAAAGCGTGAAATCTTCGTCTTGCATCGGCTGGAGTCTCTGTGTAACCTCCATAACTCTGCTCTAGATGGAAACAATTTGCCGCTAGACTACGCGCTATTCCTGTGATCTTTTCATCTTCTTGACTACAGTGAGTAGCTTCATCTGTGCTTGTATGGTGGATTCCTGCTACTGCACCTCCTGGAGTTGTGCTTCCATTTTCCTCAGCTTCAGATCTTCTGCGAGGCATTTGTAGATCTGCACACTATGATTACTCAATTTCTTACACTCCGAGGAAAGTGCCCTGATTATTTCTACTGTGCTCTTGGATGTTTCCTCCCTTTGGTCGCTCACTTCCTGTGGAGTGCTCGACACTACTTGGATCTATAGCTCCATTACTCTTGCTTGAAGTTGCTGAATGGCCTCAGCGAGCTTCCCCACTTGAATCTCGGTTGACTCTTCTTCCTCCTGTGTCACGCCTGACATAGAGCGAAGGTCTTTAGTCACTACTTCTTTGACCACAGTTTGCTTTGCGAGCAGCTGGTCTTTTTCTTTCTGCATCACGACTTTGTCCTCTTCAAACATTGAATTTCATATTTCTCTTTCTACGCAACTCAAAGTTGCTCTAAGACCTCCTCCTTTTATTTCTTTAAGGCTTATGTAGCCTTCCCCTTCTCTTCTTGGATTCGATGAAGTTGAGCCTCTGTTGCATCTGCCAGCCTTCATAACTGGGTGGGATGATCCCCCAATTCTGCACTTTCTAACAAAGAAGGTGCAATAGGTACTACGTGGCTTGAATGGATGGCTTGTTGTATGTCTTTGAGATCCTTCTCTATTATTTCATACAATGTTTCTTGCTTCTCTCCATGTCTCTGTAAGATGTCCTCTGAAGTGTCTTTGACGACTATGATGATGAGATCAACATCATCCACTGTGAGCACATTCTTTGACTGAGGCTTATTGGCTTGGGTATTCTTTCTTGTTGAGGGTTTCTGCAGTGAAATCTTCCTTTTATTCAATGTTTTGGCCTCTGTATGGGGATCCTTCGGCGGTGTAACTTAGCCTTTGTCTTGATTTTCTTCTTCTTCCCCTCCTTCTTCTTGGTTCACTTCATCTCCTCCTCCCTCTTCTGGTGAGTCAGGCCTACTTTCCTCTGAGGTGTTGTTCTCCTCATTAGTTTCTATGTTCTGCACTTCCTCCTTTTTCTTCTTTTTGTTCACGCTAGTATGTCCCTCGTGTTCGACCCGAGTGACCAATGGAATTCCTATGATGTCGGGGTTGAAAAGTTTTGCAGCGTCAACCAGTACAAGGAACTCTGCTGGCCATTCTTTGATGATCTCCTCCATATCTTCATTGGTCAGTTTGTAATAAGACTGTAGCTCCTCCTTACTCTCACCCCTACACACAATGATATACATAAAGTGCCCATTTGCGTGGAACTTTGGTAGCGGCCTGTACTGGTGTAGTGTGTTCGGGGTCATTCGTGGAAATTCCTCAATGGCATGCTTTAGCTTCTGGTAGTAGGCATGGAACACCGTGTTCTATTTCCACTACTTTGCCATATCATTTTTGTACCACAAGGTTGAGAACCTCGTGACTAATGGCTATAATGGCTCAACTTTTGGGAAGGCTTCTCCATATGGCATTTGCTAAGTGAAAAATGTGATCAATACGAGTAGCCAACTAAAATGAAACTCATATCCTTGGTCCTGTGCTTCACGACAATTCTTCTCTATCTAATAGACAAGGTAACTAGCCCAGTTCATTTGCATTCCTTCTACACACTTCCCTGCGAGGTCTACTACAAATCCAGTGACATGTGTCAGGCGGTTATTTTTGGTGAGCTTACCAGCTATAAGCTGATAAGATAGGCACACTGCGCCATCCTAGATGGAGGCTACCTTGTAGCCTCTCTTTCCCTTTTCTACATCACCATAGTCTTCCTTTATGCGTTGTGTCAGGGAGCGATCTGAAGTCTTCCCTAGGTAGAAATGTTGAGGGTCCGATCCCCACATGCTCAGTCCTGTGATGAGGTGGATCAACGCGAGATCCACAGTCATGCACCTGTCAAGCCACATATATCCTCCATGGTAACATGACAGGAGGATTTTAATGCAAGCGTTAACCTCCTGATGTCGACTGAAATGAGTGTTACCAATGATTTTGGTCGTCATGATGATGTATTGATGATGGTGTACTCAGGCTCTTCATAAGAACTTTCTCCTGAGAAAAGTTACTTTCATCTCTTCCCAGAAAACTCATTTTTGCAGAAGGTTCGCAGGCTGCTAGTATATTTGGGTGCGAGAATGCCTGATTCTCGCAGGCTGCTTTAAGCCAGGGTGCGAACTTCTCACACTGTGTTGAATAGCCAGGGTGTGAACTCTTCCTAAAGCATGGAAAAAGATGAATTCTCGATGTTTCTAGAAGGGAATATTCTAGAAGGATGGGTTGGCATTCAAATGGTTATCCTAGTACTGGATTTCCTGATATTTTGGGATCATTCTTATCCAAGTAACTATCTCATTCTCTCCTATATATTGAGGGAATTCTCATGGAAAAGGTTAAGCAAGATTCATTGGAGATTTGGTGAAAGAATTGTGTGAAGGACTTAGCTTGAACAACAACTTGGAGACTCTAGCAAGTTTACCAAGAGGATTTGATCTTCTTCATGCAAGGATTGTGCAAGTGTGTGTGTCAAAGCCAAGAGCCATCGAAAAGAAGTTTGCGACATCAAGGCTCAGGTTGTAATCTTTACTTTCTATTAATATGATACAGTGGCATGTCCCTTTCCCATAAAGCTATTTCTACTTTATTGTGTAATTCCTTGATCATACACATAAGTTGACAGTTGAATAGATTGTGCTATCTTCACTTTGGTTGGTTTGTGTTGTC
>JASDQU010437988.1:0-11457 GCA_032191745.1 Picea mariana | reverse complement strand
AAAATCAATGGCAAAGTGTCCACCACATATTCCCTCATGGAATTCTCTTATTAATTCTTGGGCTTGATTTTCATCAACACATCTCAGTAGTATACCATCATAATTTCTTCTGAACATTATGTCAACAATCAACATGTATTGATTTTCCTTCATCTTCAGTGTTCTTCGCTCCTTGGGTTTCACGGTGACAAGAAATTGCCCAGACCTTAATTAGAATATAATATCTTCGTACCATTTTGAATTATCTAATGGTTCCTCGAATGAAATTGAAATCATTCCATCAACTAAATCCCCATTTGTGATGAGCTTACATAAACCTTGTCCTTTGATAGCTTTTAAAGGTTTAATATTGATATCATATTCTTGTATCTTTTCCAACCAATTAACCCATTTTCCTTCTCTCAATTGTTGATTCAGAATCATCTTCACTGGTGATGAGGGAAAATAAGAAATAACATGGGATTTCAGTATGTACGTGCAAAAGTGTGCTACTGCTTTTACAAGATCCAAGGCCTACTTCTCCAGTTCTAAATACCTCAACTCATAGTCATGTAGGTTTTTTCTCATGAAACGTATTGGGATTTCTTCTCCTTTGATATTATTTTGAGTAAGAATGGATGCAACGTCTGTCTCTGTAGAAAATGAGTAGATGATGAAATATCTTTGAAAGTCTGGGATAATGAGGACAGGGGTAGTGGTGATTTCTCCTTTGATATTATTGAATTCCTCTTGAGTGTCCATTGTCCATTTGAACCTCTGCTCCTTTTTCAACAACAAATTTACCGGCTTCACGATACTTTCATAATCAAGAACAAATATTCACACAAAATTGATCTTGCCAAAAAATGATTTCACACTATTCTTGGATGTGGGGGGGTTGAGCTCATTTATTACTTTAATTCTTTCTGAATCTGTGAAAATCCATTCCTTGCATACAATATGGCCCAACAATTTTCCTTGAGTCACAACGAACACACATTTCTTTGGATTCAAAGAAACACCATATAATATACATCTTTCAAAAGCCTTTCTCAAATGATGGATATGATCCTCCCTTTTCTTTGAATGCACTGTCAAGTCATCTTGATAGTCTTCCATAAAATTTCCTATCAAACCGTTGAATGCATTATCCATGGCCCTATGGAATTTGGCTCCAACGTTCTTCAAACCAAAGGGAATTATAGCATATGTGTATGTCTCCCAAGGTGTGATAAATGTTGTTTTCGCCTTGTCTTCTTCAGCTACCAAGACCTGATTATATCCCAAAAATCCATCCAACATGGACATGCAGGTTGATCCAGTAACTTGTTGGAGAAGGAACTCCATATTATGCAAAGGAAAGTTATCCTTTATGCTCGCTCTGTTAAGGTCTCTGAAGTCGACACACATCCATATTTCCCTGGTCTTTTTTCTTACAATTACAGGATTTGAAATCCAGTTTGAGTGTCTAATGGGATAAATTATTCCTACCTTCTTGAATTTCTCCAACTCAAGCTTTACCATAGGTTTCATCTTGGGATTCATCATCCTTATATTTTGCTTCACTGGCTTGGATCCTTCCCTCAAAGGAATGATGTGTTGGAATATAGTCTTATCATAATATTTTAAATCATCATAGGTCCAAGCGAACTCATTGATGTATTCTTTGAACAAAGAAACATATTGATCTACTTTATCAGTGGTGTAATCAACTCCCAAGTTGACATACTTCGGGGAACTGTCATTTCCAATATTGACTTTTCTCGTTTCTTGTACCTTTCAAACTGAAAATTCTTCGAGAAGATTCTTAGAATGATCATCTTTTGTGAAAAGATATTCAGATTATAAAAAATATTTGGGGACAATAGACAAGTGATTGTCTTCATCATCATCATCATTTAAAAAAAAAATTCCAGTTGTTCAGCGTTTTCAAACACTTGCAAGTACTCAATGTTATCGGGAATGGATGGTCGAAAATCTCTTTCTACTTGGAAAGACATTTTTCTTTGGGTATCATCAGGATTTGACAATGAGGCCACCAAGGCTAGTGAATTTTCCTTGTGATTCTTATCCCTTGGAATAAAATAAATGTTGAAGGAATTGAAAGATTCCATCAATTCGTTAACACTTTTGAAATACAACTTAGGTCTTTCCTTTTTGATTTTATACCTCCGAGTCACCTGATTGATGACCAAATCCGAGTCTCCAGTTACAATTAGATGTTCTATTTTCATCCCATGTGCAAGGATCATCCCATGAATCAAAGCTTCATACTCTACCTCGTTATTGGTGCATGCAAATTCCAATATAATAGCGCGTGGATGCATAATATTAATTAGACTCATAAGAACAATTCCAACTCCATTTCTAGAGTTCGAACAAGCTCCTTCAAAGGACATCCTCCAGTACCCCTCAAAAAGTTACTCTTGATTCTATGTGTCTTGCAATTGCTCCATATTTTTGTTATGTTTTATGTCTAGGATAACGTAGTTTCTAATTCTGGAATCTATATAATCCTCCATTAATTCATTGTCCTTCTTTTTAAAGGAGAAGGGTTTACTAGGTTCATGGGGCACTTTAATCATTGCTCCTTCTTTCCCTGGAAACATCATACAACTTCCATTGTTCATTATATATCCTCCAATAATAGACGTCCAATCTCTTCCCAGCACAACTCCATATGTCGGAGGGAGGTATACCACAATAATATTGAAAACTGTAATGATATGGGGGGATGATGTAATCCAATCATAAACGTCCTTGATTTCTTCATAAGATGGTACTTTTATAGAATCAATTGCATATATACTTTTTCCGGTTTCATAATACTTGGTGCAACTCATGCCCAATGCCTCCATGACCTCCAATGGAATAATATTGTTCATCGTGCCAGTGTCAACTAAACAATTATGTAGTGCAACATCATGATTTTCAATAGAAATGTAAAAGGGATGAATTTTACCTCTCAGCTTGGCAGTCGGCTGGCCAAGGGTTTGTTTAGGACTGGTAATGCCAACTTCTACTTGTTCATATGGATCATCCAACAACTTCAAAATGTTCTCTCTTTGTTGGGGAATATTCACCACTTCTGTAAAGGGCAAGGTTATCCTTAATTTACTCAAATATTCTACAAAATTATATGTCATTTGAGTGGAGTTTGATGTCATGTGTTCCTTTTACTCCCAACGCCATTTGTCACTTTCTCATTTGTTTTTTCCTTTTATTTTTCTTTTTGGTTCTCGTTATCAGAGTCTCCTTTATTTTTTGGTCTATTTACAAACTCTCTTATCTGGGAGACATTTTCTTGCGAGTTGGGATTGTTGTCACCATCTTAAAATATATACATGGACATCTCACATCCATCCATATGTACAGTCAGAGCTCTCATCAGGTGAGTAATAGTTCTCTTTCTCAATTAATTTCTCATCATAAACATCATCCAGAACAATCAAATTTGGAGTAGGCTGCCTGGGAATGCTTGGTCTTTGTGGGTTATCCTTGTTTTGAAACCTCACCTTGTTTTCTTGGGGAGGGTTCCTCCTTTGCTCTGGGATTGGAATTCTTGGATTTGGCATGTAATTATGTCCTCTTTTTAGTTTGGTTATCTTGTTCTGCATTTGTTTGATGGTTCTATTCGTCTGTGCAATTTTGATTCTTTTCTTAGTTTCATGCGCTGCCACAGGATCAACCTTTACATCAGGTATGATTCCCTCGAAAAATCCTCCTCCAATTGTTTGGTTTTGAGTCGGTCGAGGCTTGAATTATTCGTTCTTTTTTGAAATGGAAGATCCTTGGTTATAAATATTTAATCCTCCCAACTGCCTTTGTACTCTTCCCAGTATAATGTCGGGGTAGACGCCCATTTCAATCATAACTTCTTCCATCTAAGTGGCTTTATTCATTGCCTCCTCCAAAGCATCCATTTGGAATGTTCTGATAGCATATTTTACATTCGGGGGAATTGGATTCTTATAGAAACCAAGGATGACTGGGTCATTTGGTATTTTATCTTTTGGAATCCTACTCAAGGGTTTATTGAACCTGAGATTAAAATCTCGGATCCTTTCATTCTTCCTCAAACCAATCTGGATGAAATCAGTAAGAAGGGTATGATAAGCAATTGGAGGGTAAAACATAGTCAATAACATAGCGTCGAGGTCATTAAATGAGCAAATGGATCTAATGGGAAACATTGTATACCATTCATACGCTCTTCCTAATAAAATTTGCATAAACAACCTTACCATGACATCGTCATGCTCGACATGGTGAAAATCACAAACATCAATAAATAAGTGTAGATTCCTATTTGCATCGATTGCTCCGTCTCAAAAAAAATTCCTTTAAGGTGCCCCTAGGGAGTGTTGATCACTCAACACACCCTAAGAGCTTTGTGAATTTTTTTCTCTTTTGCATACCACTTTTTTTTTTCCTTCTTTCTGAATTAATTCTGTTGTGTAGGGATCATTAAGTTTTCTCTTCCTATGTTTTATCATCAATCACATTCAGGTTGGTTTGGACTTGTTGAGTATATTAACTTCTCTTCTAAAGAACACTCAGAATTTTAACTAAGTATACACAACTAGAATTTTTAGCCTTGCACCCATTATCGATATTGGCATGATCTGCACAGTTAAATCAACCATACAACAACGACAAGCATTGATCACCGATCGTCGATGTATCATCGACATCCGGGAGGTACAAAAAGGAAAATTATAACATCGACACACCTAATGAACCTCCGATCATCGATCACTGATATATTCGGGGTTGGTGATATTCGAAGGAAACCTTAAACTGCGGAAAGTCTTTAATCTGAAACAATGTCGAGTGTCGATTGTCGTTCGGTAATACATTATTAGCATCAACAAACTCCAAGGGATGAAATCACGAAGTAATAAACAAAGAAACTCACCGATCGTTGATCCTCGACATGTTGTTGACATTGGCATGATAGTTTGAGGTTCCTAGAGCCATGTCTAAAGAAAATCCCTGCTTCCAAAGAAATGTTTAATGAAGGAACCAAAACCAAGCGTCATGTGTCATGATCACCATTATAGGTTAGCATTTCCATGCCAACACTATACGACAGTCCGAGTCGGCATCGAAGCTTTCGCTAAAATAAGTATTAACGAACGTTGTCTAAGAAAATCACTGACGTAGATCCACTTGTTTAAACCATCAGGCTGATAGGACATCGATGACAGGATGGGACATCTTGGGCAAAAAATAAGATCGTATTTTGTTATTTAATAGGCCAATCAATGTGTTTATTAGCACACGTTACTAACCCATGCGTCGACCAAATAATAGGAGTTTAAAACCACCGATGAACTATGTAGCACCCCTCTCCTGCGCTGTGAGCCTGCGATTGCATTTAATCCCAGCCATGATTCAGATATTGGTGATGGATTGTGTATACCACATTTACGCCCTGAAATCAAGAACTAATGTGACAAGGTAAGTATGCTCCATGTTTAAATTATAAAGAAAATTTTGAACGCAACATTCAATACCCAAGTCTTTCATTGCTGGAGCAGCCGAAGGAGTGAGAAAGCATTTCAGGAGATCACAATCGATTTTCAAAATTCTAAAATAGGTTAATCTTGTGCAAAGGAGAGGCATGAATTGTCTGTATCATTTTAGTAGTCACAATTGTTTATTTTTCATTATCATTTCTCCAAGTTGGTATCTCATTTTGTTCTTTGTGTAGGAGAATGCCTCCAAGGAAGCCAATGAACAGGCACTCATCGAGAGCACCAAAACTAAAAGAAGAGGATATTGGTGAAGGATCCTTGGCTGACGCTCCTAGACAGATCAATTTTCCCACTAAAGTGGAGCCAATCATTCGACGTCCACTAAAAAGGCATTTTCCCAGCCTCCTTCATTCAACAACATAAAGGTGGGTACTGGATCGAAAGTGGTGCTCCCTGTTGGAATAGGGGCAGACCCATGGTTCAACACTTCAACAATGCACCAAAAAAACCCTAACTACCGGCCCTTTCGGAAACACCTGTGAAGGAGATGAAGTCTCACCCAAAGTAGAGGCAGGGGGGGTTGTAGGACTCAGGTGTCTACAACCAAGCTGGGACACAGATCTATGATTACAACACTTAACAGAGAACTTAGCCAACAAGATGCATTATATTATGGTTCTCATTTACATTGCAGATTAACCCTTATTACAGATCAACGCAGTAACAACAAAGACCAAGTACTTTCAATCACTTAGCACATAGCATTATCTCAGATATATCATTCATTCAAACCATTAATAACTAAGATATAACATCATATGTATTCATTATACATAACAACAACACTTAAACAAATAAACAACAACAATCACATCACAAAAAACATATCAAACATAGGATATACGTGGTTCACCTTAGTGTGGGGATACATCCACCAACTTCTTCTTCCTTTTTATTAGTCTTTCAATATTCTTACAGTCATCCGATCCTATGCACAAATCCACAGAGCTAAACTCTGCAGAGGACAAGAGTTCTGCGAGTTGCGCACCAGATCCTCCTTCCAAAACTAGGTCAAGGCACAGAGCCAACTCCTCAGTAGCACAGAGACTTACATACAATGTCTATGTAGAAAAAAACTTACAAAACACTTGCACTTAGCTCTACAATCCCTAACACATTATTGCACAAATCCAACCAGATCTTTGCACATAGCCAACTTGAGTAGTAGTACTTCTTACATCAATTAGCTACTTATTTATACAATTACAAAATGGCCTAATCATGGGTAAACCCATGGGACGAAATCCCTTAACCTGTTACACAAACCCTAGGTCCACAAGCCCACAAAATGAATGAGATCCCATGATCTCAGCTTCGCCTGGGCGCTCCATCTTCAAAAAACTTGTTGAAGTCCCAAAAGTGGTCAAACACGACCAATGTTTCCTCAAACCAATGTTTCCTCAAAACTTGGTCAAGGGCCAACAAGCCCCCAACACTCACCTATGACTTGTCCCGAGTCACTCAGATCTGGGCAACGTTGCTTCAAAGGCATCGAGCTTAGCTCGAGCTACCTTGACTTGCTACTTCACTAGAGCCTTCTGCTCGGCAAACTCCTGAATCACTTGCTCTGTAACAGGCCCTTCCAGGTGCTATTCCACTATCACAACCATTTGGTCTATCTGCGAGCCCCGTCCTTCAATATCTTCAAAAAGCGTGAAATCTTCGTCTTGCATCGGCTGGAGTCTCTGTGTAACCTCCATAACTCTGCTCTAGATGGAAACAATTTGCCGCTAGACTACGCGCTATTCCTGTGATCTTTTCATCTTCTTGACTACAGTGAGTAGCTTCATCTGTGCTTGTATGGTGGATTCCTGCTACTGCACCTCCTGGAGTTGTGCTTCCATTTTCCTCAGCTTCAGATCTTCTGCGAGGCATTTGTAGATCTGCACACTATGATTACTCAATTTCTTACACTCCGAGGAAAGTGCCCTGATTATTTCTACTGTGCTCTTGGATGTTTCCTCCCTTTGGTCGCTCACTTCCTGTGGAGTGCTCGACACTACTTGGATCTATAGCTCCATTACTCTTGCTTGAAGTTGCTGAATGGCCTCAGCGAGCTTCCCCACTTGAATCTCGGTTGACTCTTCTTCCTCCTGTGTCACGCCTGACATAGAGCGAAGGTCTTTAGTCACTACTTCTTTGACCACAGTTTGCTTTGCGAGCAGCTGGTCTTTTTCTTTCTGCATCACGACTTTGTCCTCTTCAAACATTGAATTTCATATTTCTCTTTCTACGCAACTCAAAGTTGCTCTAAGACCTCCTCCTTTTATTTCTTTAAGGCTTATGTAGCCTTCCCCTTCTCTTCTTGGATTCGATGAAGTTGAGCCTCTGTTGCATCTGCCAGCCTTCATAACTGGGTGGGATGATCCCCCAATTCTGCACTTTCTAACAAAGAAGGTGCAATAGGTACTACGTGGCTTGAATGGATGGCTTGTTGTATGTCTTTGAGATCCTTCTCTATTATTTCATACAATGTTTCTTGCTTCTCTCCATGTCTCTGTAAGATGTCCTCTGAAGTGTCTTTGACGACTATGATGATGAGATCAACATCATCCACTGTGAGCACATTCTTTGACTGAGGCTTATTGGCTTGGGTATTCTTTCTTGTTGAGGGTTTCTGCAGTGAAATCTTCCTTTTATTCAATGTTTTGGCCTCTGTATGGGGATCCTTCGGCGGTGTAACTTAGCCTTTGTCTTGATTTTCTTCTTCTTCCCCTCCTTCTTCTTGGTTCACTTCATCTCCTCCTCCCTCTTCTGGTGAGTCAGGCCTACTTTCCTCTGAGGTGTTGTTCTCCTCATTAGTTTCTATGTTCTGCACTTCCTCCTTTTTCTTCTTTTTGTTCACGCTAGTATGTCCCTCGTGTTCGACCCGAGTGACCAATGGAATTCCTATGATGTCGGGGTTGAAAAGTTTTGCAGCGTCAACCAGTACAAGGAACTCTGCTGGCCATTCTTTGATGATCTCCTCCATATCTTCATTGGTCAGTTTGTAATAAGACTGTAGCTCCTCCTTACTCTCACCCCTACACACAATGATATACATAAAGTGCCCATTTGCGTGGAACTTTGGTAGCGGCCTGTACTGGTGTAGTGTGTTCGGGGTCATTCGTGGAAATTCCTCAATGGCATGCTTTAGCTTCTGGTAGTAGGCATGGAACACCGTGTTCTATTTCCACTACTTTGCCATATCATTTTTGTACCACAAGGTTGAGAACCTCGTGACTAATGGCTATAATGGCTCAACTTTTGGGAAGGCTTCTCCATATGGCATTTGCTAAGTGAAAAATGTGATCAATACGAGTAGCCAACTAAAATGAAACTCATATCCTTGGTCCTGTGCTTCACGACAATTCTTCTCTATCTAATAGACAAGGTAACTAGCCCAGTTCATTTGCATTCCTTCTACACACTTCCCTGCGAGGTCTACTACAAATCCAGTGACATGTGTCAGGCGGTTATTTTTGGTGAGCTTACCAGCTATAAGCTGATAAGATAGGCACACTGCGCCATCCTAGATGGAGGCTACCTTGTAGCCTCTCTTTCCCTTTTCTACATCACCATAGTCTTCCTTTATGCGTTGTGTCAGGGAGCGATCTGAAGTCTTCCCTAGGTAGAAATGTTGAGGGTCCGATCCCCACATGCTCAGTCCTGTGATGAGGTGGATCAACGCGAGATCCACAGTCATGCACCTGTCAAGCCACATATATCCTCCATGGTAACATGACAGGAGGATTTTAATGCAAGCGTTAACCTCCTGATGTCGACTGAAATGAGTGTTACCAATGATTTTGGTCGTCATGATGATGTATTGATGATGGTGTACTCAGGCTCTTCATAAGAACTTTCTCCTGAGAAAAGTTACTTTCATCTCTTCCCAGAAAACTCATTTTTGCAGAAGGTTCGCAGGCTGCTAGTATATTTGGGTGCGAGAATGCCTGATTCTCGCAGGCTGCTTTAAGCCAGGGTGCGAACTTCTCACACTGTGTTGAATAGCCAGGGTGTGAACTCTTCCTAAAGCATGGAAAAAGATGAATTCTCGATGTTTCTAGAAGGGAATATTCTAGAAGGATGGGTTGGCATTCAAATGGTTATCCTAGTACTGGATTTCCTGATATTTTGGGATCATTCTTATCCAAGTAACTATCTCATTCTCTCCTATATATTGAGGGAATTCTCATGGAAAAGGTTAAGCAAGATTCATTGGAGATTTGGTGAAAGAATTGTGTGAAGGACTTAGCTTGAACAACAACTTGGAGACTCTAGCAAGTTTACCAAGAGGATTTGATCTTCTTCATGCAAGGATTGTGCAAGTGTGTGTGTCAAAGCCAAGAGCCATCGAAAAGAAGTTTGCGACATCAAGGCTCAGGTTGTAATCTTTACTTTCTATTAATATGATACAGTGGCATGTCCCTTTCCCATAAAGCTATTTCTACTTTATTGTGTAATTCCTTGATCATACACATAAGTTGACAGTTGAATAGATTGTGCTATCTTCACTTTGGTTGGTTTGTGTTGTCTTGGTCTTGACTTCACGAGAGCACTGGAACGAAGCGGGAGAAACAAACACCCTAGGAAGCGATAATAAGGTATGCTAATTGTTCCTTCCTCCTAGTTAATTCAATAGTCAAAACTAAGGGAAAGAGTCATGTTCTGTCCCGTTTTGTTCTAGATCCAGGTGGATCTAAGGAGATCTGTTAATGTCCGCACCTACCGATTAATCTGATAACAAAATTGGCGACTCGACAGAGGATTCAACCCATTTTCTTTGTGGCTTTTGGTATTTTTCTCTGGCCATTTTCTCTTGCTTTACTTTTCTCCTTTCCTATCAATCTCTGAGTCTTCAGGGTATCCTGATAGACCCTCTGGGTCCAGAGGCCTTTTCAATTTTTGCTTCATTTTCCAAAAATTTGACTAGTTTCAGAGGTTCTCGCACTACACTTCATTGTAGCCTGTGAGAATCCACAGAGTTCGCACTCTGCCTTTAGGTTGCAGTGCGAGGTTCTCGCACTTTTCTCAAGGGCCACCTGCGAGAATCACTAATTCTCGCACTGTGTAATACTACCAGCCTGCGAACTCATTTTTTCAAAATTTTGGATTTAAGTTTTGGCATCTTTAACTGCCCAGATCAGTCGAGGTGCCTTAGAAAGGTTTCTTGGACCATTGGTTGGTGTCTTTCTTGTCTTCGTTTGCGTGCATGAACAGTCTTAGGATTGCAAGGCTCTTCTTGTCAATTTTGTCTTGAATTTCGTTTCTTGAATTTTCTTGGCAAAACCATCATCTCTGATTTTGGAATCTGAGTGTGTTTGATTAGTTAAGAACTGGTGATCGGTTGAAAGTTGAGTTTTCTTGGTCTTTTATCATTTGCTTATTGTTTGAAAGATCATTTTTCTTATGCAATTGAAAAGACTATATTGGTTTGCTTTTTATTTTTGTTTTCATTGAAAGAGTGGATTGGGTTATTATCATTGCTTGTTCATTGGTTTTTGATTTTCTGTACTCTCATTACCATGCTGAGGGTCCTTTTTGAAAAGTGAACAAAGTTTTTCTTTCAAAAAATCATTTTTTGTCTTCGAAAACATTGAAAATCAAATTATTGAAATTGTTGAAAAAGAAGCAATAGAGAATTGTTATTTGATGCGTGATTTGTTGCATTTGTATTTTAAAGGAAATTTTGCATTGTAGTTCAAGGTTGATCTGAAAAACTTTCTCTTTCCCTCCCATACATAGGATTCATTGAACGAACAATGATCTATTTCATTCTCATCCATGCATTGTTGGGTCAGTCATACAACATAAGTTTCATCTCCGTTTCCTTTGAGTAAACAACAACTCTTAATAACACTGCGTAATCATAAAATTTAACTAGTAACTCCTTTCTAGGGCTCTTTTACACCAACATTTAGCTAGGCTAGCGCTTTGGAGTAGGAAGAGAGATACA
>JASDQU010437987.1:0-13191 GCA_032191745.1 Picea mariana | reverse complement strand
TTAAATAATCCACCTTGACTTTGTCACTTTACTTTATCATTTAAATAATGATTTCTTCTTTTAGTTCACTTAACCCATTTCTAGGTCACTTAACCTATTTCTAGGTCACTTAACTTATTTTCTTCATTTTAGGGTTAACCACTTTCCATAATTAGAAAGTTCTCCATTACTTTATCATTTAAATATTCCTTCTTGATTTTGTCATCTCACTTAATCATTTAAATAATCTTCTTGACTTTGTCACTTTACTTTGTCATTTAAATAATGATTTCTTCTCTTAAGGTCACTTTTACTTCTTTGACCTTGTGGACTTCAAGCCTTCATATGGGGGTCCTTCAACTTCCTAAGGCCATAACTCTCAAACTATGAGGAGTTATGTGACATTCCACATACCACTGTAAATGGCATGACAAGCACTATCCATATAGGATAGTTTCACCAACAATTTCCTTGGTATTCATCTCATGATTCCACATACAAGCATGGGTCCTCCAACCATTCTTCTAGAATAACTCAATCCACAAAGCATCTTCCCGTGAGGGCTTTGACCATAAGGGGACCACTTTGGAGTTCATCCATTTGTGCACCTTATCAATAATGATAATACAATAATGAGAGCATGGGTCCTCCAACCATTCTTCTAGGATAACTCAATCCACAAAGCGCCTTCCTGTGAGGGCTTTCACCATAAGAGGACCACTTTGGAGGTCATCCATTTGTGCACCTTATCAATCATAATAAGACAATAATGAGTCATCTATACATTTTCCCAACAATGCATCATATACCAATGAACCACATCGATCCATCTTCATCATGTATCAATGACAACTCATTGATCCATCTTCATCATATCAATGACAACTCATTGATCCATCTTCATCTATGCATTCTCATCAAGGAAAACACATGTTACATTACATCAATCATCAATCAATAAATCCTTTGGAATCAATCAATCACTTGACATCAATCAATCAAACCATTGGTATCAGTGCCAACATGATCCAACAATCTTCCCCTTTGGCATTGATGGAAATACCAATATTGATGTCAACACCAATTACCAGTTATTGATGTCAACATGTAGATAAGTCATGTTGTACATCAATAGTCAATGTGACTATCTCTCCCAAATGTGACTATCTCTCCCAATCAATAATCATCAATCACATCAATGTGACTATCTCTCCCCTTTTGACATCAATGGAAAATGGCCATTTTCCTCTTGTGACTTCTCCCCCTGCTTGAACTTTCCTTGTGGCTGCTCCCCCCATCTGAGTGCCTTTGATCTTCCTATAAATAATATCTCCCCTTTTGAACAAGGGATATCACTCTGATGTGATGCTAAAAATACATCGAACATACTTCCCTTGTGACCATCGCTCCTCCTGGAATTATGTCCTTGTGCTCTTTCTTCAAATATAGGGCTCTTTTCTAGGTATACATCTGATAAATATATCCTCCTAGAATCATGGAAAGAAGAATGACTCCCCCTATGGGTATGTCTCCCCTATCTTCTTTGAGAGATGAATAATGTGCTACCATATAATGATCCTTCGACCTGTTCATGCATCAAACTCATGCTATACCAAGCATCATGAAGCACAAGATATTTAAACAATAAAATAGAGAATCATGATCCAAATATCAATCATTTACCAAAATGTGCCCACCATGCACAACATCCATGTACAAAAAAGTGTGCTCATCATGCACAAAACCTATGTACATCATGCAATGTGACAAAAGATATCATCCATGGAATGTATCAATCATATGCCTCTATCAATATGCCAACATGTGCATCTACCAATATGCTAACCATGTGCATCTACCGATATGCCAACCTTGTGCATCTACTGATATGCCAACCATGTGCATCTACCGATATGCCAACCATGTGCATCTACCAATATGCCAACCATGTGTCATATCACTCATGATATGTCTCCGTCATGAACCAAGTGCCACAATCATGTATCTTAAACAAATACCAATTGTTGTGCTGATGAAGTAGTACCATTGGTGTAGTATCATCAAGCATATGCCATCTATGAGTGTACCAAACATGTATCAATTATAGATCAAGCTATGAATCATCAATGATGTACAACATGATCACCTCATCAATTCATCAACCACATGTCCCAATGTGTAGCCCATCCATATGCTAAATGCATGCATCAATCTTTCCAAAAAGTAAGCTTCCAATACTTCATCAAGATATAGCACATAACCAAGGTATCATAACTTCACTTTCATAAACAACATCGTTCTTCAATAGAAAATGCATCAATCCATACTCATGGGTTAGTGCCATGCTCCCAATATTTTATTTTACATCA
This sequence comes from Picea mariana, assembly GCA_032191745.1. NCBI lineage: Eukaryota > Viridiplantae > Streptophyta > Pinopsida > Pinales > Pinaceae > Picea > Picea mariana. Next base: position 10,843 of record JASDQU010437987.1, on the reverse strand, counting down.
TCACCTTACATAATCCAATATAGAATCATGAAAACGTGCAGCAAACAGTGTCAGAACCTGCAATAAACCATGTTAGACCTTGCATCATAGATTTATACCATCACATCAAACTGCAATCCCTATGCATAGCCCTTTTCCTTAGGCTTCACCACATATACATAGCCTGCTGCACAGACATCTCATGTATGTACGCGAATTATACAAGATCAACTTGTGTATATATGCGACTTATACCACTGTCACCCGCATATGCATTAGTAGATGGCACATTTGAGCTTCCCTTCAGTTTTTCATTATGTTATGGCTGCTCTGTCTTCCTCACCCACTTTTGTAGATGTCCCTGCTCCTCAGAACTTGAGCTCTGAGCATCCATATTTTCAAAGATTTCTCCCTTCCTTACTTCATTCCTTCTTCTAGCCATGCTATTTGAAGTCCTCATCATAGACTTTCTTCTTGTGTTCCAACACTCCTGGGATTGGTGGCCAAATCCACTACAACTGTAGCATCTCATGGTGTTACAGTGAACAACAATGTGTCCTACTTGATTACATCTCCAACACCTTATGGTGTTATGAAATATTCCATTATATTTTATTTCATAAGATCTACATTCAAAAGCTTTGTGGCCATATTCATTACATGAATAACAATGCCCATGAAAAACACTTTCATACCTTTGCTTTGGTGTCCCAAAGATAGCTTCTTGATGTCTTCCTTGTTTTGTTCTTTTGAAATTTTCCTTGCCTTGTGTAGATGGTTTCTTTGCAACCTTGTCTTCCTTCTTTGATGTACTTACCTCATGCTTCTTTTAGGTGCTTGTTTCAACACGTGTAGCTTCTTCTTTGTATCCAAGACATGATTTATCATATGGTGATCTTTGAATTTCCAAGATCTCATCCAAGATTTTTGAGATATTCAAGAATTTATTTGACTTCTCCACCTTCTTTCTAAGATCAACAATTTTATCTTCTAACTTATCACATGACTCTTCCTTTTCATTAATTTGATTCTTCAAAAGTTCTTCTACCCTTTTGGCTTCTTCAATTTGGGTCTTGAGATGAATAATAGTTTCAAAAATTTTGTTAATCTCATGATCTACCTTCATATCTTCTTTTTCATTCTTTAGTCTTGTGATCTCTTCTTCCTTCTCTTCCAATTTAGTCTTATTTCTCTCTTATTTTTCTTTGAGAATTCCCTTTAACTTCAAGATGTGCCTTTGACTCCTCCTACAAAACTTCTTAGTGTTATCTGAAAGATAGTTATAGTGTGTATAAAAATGATCACTTCTGTATCTATATAAACCCTCTTCAACTTCCTTTTGAAGTTCTAATAGATATTATTATATTCTTTCCATGGGATAAATACCATCAAACTTTACACAAACTATTTCTAGATCATCTTCTTCACTTGAGAAAAATTCAACACCATCACATTTTGAATCATTGCAATCAAGAGTCTTTGGAGATTCTATATCTTCATTTGAAATGCTTTTGGGATCTTCCTTTGTGCTATCTTCACTTGAAATGTTTTCAAGATAACATTTAGAAATAATACAATCAAGGGTTTTTGGAGATTCTTTACCTTTGACAATCTTGATGGAGTGGTCTTCAATATCTTCCTTCTCCCTCTTGCTTTGATATGTCTCCTCTAGATTTAGCCATAGATCCTTGGAAGAAATGCAGTGTTCCATGATTTATTTGATATGGCTTGAGATTCCACTAATAATGGTCTTGAGAGCCAATGCATCATTCTTCTTTCCTTCCCTTTGAGATGCAAACTTTGACTTGTTCTTCAATGGAACGGATCCACCAATTACTGCCTTCCAAATAGCTACTCCCATTGTCTTCAAATACAATCTCATCTCTATTCTCCAGGTAGAATAGTTTTCCTCATCAAGGATTGGTATTTCATCATCCATTGGTATGTTTATGGATCTCCTTCAAGATTGTTAAGGCATGTAGTGAAGGCTTTCTCTGACACCAATTGTTGGACACACCGACTACACTGAGAGGGGGGGTGAACCGTGTAGGGATCTTTTTCCAAAAACTCCTTAGTTAACAATAACCATTAACTCATTACTCATTTCTGTCATTTATAACCAGTTAAATGTCAACATATATCATCAATATATCATCAACAAGTCATCACCACAAGGAACATAAAGAACACAAGATGTATGTACAATTTTCTTTTTATTACAGACTACAATCCTTGGGATTTTTCAACAACAACTGAATCGAGTACAACTCTACAATAGCACCAGATCAATAATTCAAGGCTCATATTATAACCTTAGCATCAACTGAGATGAGGAAACAATCCTCAACAGATATCAATCTATACCATAAACAAGTGCATCAACCATGCACCAGCTTGTGCCAAACAACCTGTAATCAACTTGTACCATAAACACGTGCATCCAACCATGTACCAAGTATATACCAATCATGTTTAAAATAATCATGAACAATGACTCATCAATATGTATCAACATCATCAACTATACACCTCATGTATGTGCCAACTCATCAACTGCTTGTCTCAACCATGACTAGTTTTGGATTAGTCAACAACCCTAACTTGAAATAACCATAACTTTGTACCTGTAATGAATAAATATATGAAACTTATATACAATGTTATTTAGTGTGTTTTGTGAAATTTCTCTAGGTTTCACTACTTTTAACCTCTCAGAAAAGGAGTTATAGCAAAAATGGCATACCTTGCTAAATTCTGTCTTATTCTAGAGAGAGACCTTGTAGAGGGTGCCTCGCATGGAATATTTGTTGAATCGATCTAAAATTGTTTCACATTATACTAAAGAATGTAATATAACTAATACAATTGGTCTCACTGAATTTGGATCTGTTATGAAGAAATTATGACGTTGTTACCCGAAACACCTATTTTAGACTAGTTTTAGGACTAGCCACAAACCCTATTTTCCACGGAGTGTATATCCAAATATACAAGGACCCACAAGATGAATCGTTTACCAAAGATACTTGGATGTGTTTCCTCAATGTAATATCAATATCACAGTCTGAATCATTATATAAAAAAAGTTATTACGAAAATTGTGAGATGGCCTGTAAATAACATACCTTAGAAAGCATCATGAAAAGAATTTATCCTCCCTTGAATTATGGCCCTCTCTTCTTCACCTTCCCTTTGAAATTTGTCTTAGATATCCTTTGGTTACCTTATTCACCTATAGATATTCAATATGATCAAGTGTTCCACACCAAAAATGCTCAAGAAGCTCTCACAAGAAGCTCTCCATCAATACTCCAAAAGATATTCCCACAAGAAGCTCTCCATTGATCCACAAAAGGGACGATCTACAAGAGACCATTGCTATCGTATTTATACTTTCATCCTCTAGGTCACTTAACCCATGTTTAGGTCACTTAACCCATTTCTAGGTCACTTAACCTATTTTCCTTATTTTAGGGTTACCACTTTCCATAAATAGAAAGTTCTCCAATACTTTATCATTTAAATATTTCTTCTTGATTTTGTCACCTTACTTTATCATTTCTTGATTTTGCCACTTATCTTTATTATTTAAATAATCCACCTTGACTTTGTCACTTTAATTTATCATTTAAATAATGATTTCTTCTTTTAGTTCACTTAGCCCATTTCTAGGTCACTTAACCCATTTCCAGGTCACTTAACCTATTTTCTTCATTTTAGGGTTAACTACTTTCCATAATTAGAAAGTTCTCCATTACTTTATCATTTAAATATTCCTTCTTGATTATGTCACCTCACTCAATCATTTAAATAATCTTCTTGACTTGGTCACTTTACTTTATCATTGAAATAACGATTTCTTCTTTTAAGGTCACTTTGACTTCTTTGACCTTGTGGGTTTCAATCCTTCATATGGGGGTCCTTCAACTTCGTAAGGCCATAAATCTCAAACCGTGAGGAGTTATGTGACATTCAACATACCACCAGAAATGGAATGAAAAGCAATATCCATCTAGGATAGCTTCACCAACAATTTCCTTGATCTTCATCTCATTATTCCACATACAAGCATGGGTCCTCCAACCATTCTTCTAGGATAACTCAATCCACAAAGCATCTTCCCGTGAGGGATTTCACCATAAGGGTACCACTTTGGAGTTCATCCATTTGTGCACCTTATCAATCATGATAAGAAAATAATGAGAGCATGGGTCCTCCAACCATTCTTCTAGGATAACTCAATCCGTAAAGTGTCTTCCTGTGAGGGCTTTCACCATAAGGGGACCACTTTGGAGTTCATCCATTTGTTCACCTTATCAATAATAATAAGACAATAATGGTCATCTATACATTTTTCCAACAATACATCATATACCAATGAAACCACATCGATCCATCTTCATCATGTATCAATGACAACTCATTGATCCATCTTCATCATATCAATGACAAATCATTGATCCATCTTCATCTATGCATTCTCATCAAGGAAAATTCATATTACATTACATCAATCATCAATCAATAAATCCTTTGGAATCAATCAATCACTTGATGTCAATCAATCAAACCATTGGCATCAATGACAACATGATCCAATAGGGACTCCGGGATGTTGTGGCTCCTTTCTATATTCCTCCATTTATCATCAAAGTGTCAAATAGATCTACCACCGTAGACCTTAAATTGTTTTATCTGATAACCTTTATTAACTCTAAGGATTTAGAGTTTGATATTTCTTGGTTTATATGAACTTCTTATCATTGGAGTAGGTCAATGCCAAAGTTGACCATCTTCTTTCCTTTAGTGTAATCTTGCTATTGAACGATCATATTTCATTCTCCTAGATCTGATGGTTGACGAGATTTCGTGACTTTGGGATTTCATGGATTCTTCCTTGTCTCAAATATTCATCGAAGTGGCGAAGCAATGAAGTCCCAAATATTTCTATTTCCTACTTGATCCAACAACTAAGAACTCACCCAAAGTTCTCCACGAGATCTGGCGATTTTTGTTTAGTTACTTCTGATTAATGGTTCAGATTTCTCCTGTGTGATTTCTATAGTGCTATCTCTTATGAGATTTGATCTCATCACCTGCACTCTATTGACATCAATGACAATATCATACCACTGTGTCCAACACTGAGGTAAAAAAAGAAAGGAAAGGGAAGAAAAACAAGATTGAGGATTTCTTCAATCCTTGATTCATTGTAAATTATTCTTTGTTTGTTCTTATAAGGATCCATTTAATTCACATATTTGAAGTCTTTAAGAGCATATCTATATATTGTGTTATATGTGTTAACATCATAAGTCACTCCTGGATTGCAGCAGGAGTAGCGCCCAACGCCCATCAGTTTATGTCATGAATAGTTTTAATGGGGTGATCGAATGGATAGAGACTCAAGAAGAAATCGTTCTAACTCAGGAAACTGGGCTTGGTATGTCAAAACAAAGGAGGTCTTGATCTAGCTTCCGTCAGTAAGTTGATTATAAAATGAGAAGATGGAAGACTTGGTTAGATGAGTGAGCAAGACTGCTTTGAGCATCAAGCCTTTCAACAGCTTGAGGAGGAAAAACTTAGAATGCAAGATCCTCTTGGTTCAGAGTTTCGGGGAACTGAAGGGGTGCCTTGACTAGATCCTCCAATTCAAAATCATTCAGCGTTGAGAAAATACAAGAACTGATTAGAAACAATGCAACCATTACAATGATCCAACATACATCATCCTATAATAGCGCAACTCGACTAGATCCTCCAATTCTGAGCTATTATAACACAGGGTAAACAAAGAGATGGAAAGAAGATGACATTCATAAGGCAATAAGTCTCAAGTGCCAATACATAACCAGAGAAACCAGTTCTTCGTCAAAACTTTTTACAATCGGGAGCCTCGCTCAACCATCGATACCTTTTCAAAATACCAATTCTAAGTACATATACTCCTAAACCTTTACCTAGTAGAGGCATCCTCGATTTTCAGGGCATGGTGTCTCTTCAGTCAAATCTGGTTTGAACTCCTTCGTCAGACGCCACCTTAATTGTGCATGGCTCTTGCAAGGGGGTAGTTGAGACATTAAATGTTGAGTTAGCATGTGCAGACTTCTCTGGTTAGTCGAGGACTCGACATGGCTTCTTTGGAAAAAACCAGCACACAGGACCATCTCGAACAGACTACCTACTGGATCCTCCATACCTTACAATTAATGAGTGAGGAAAGGCTTCAACCACCTCCTCCCACCTTCATTTACTCTTAGTACGAAACAAGATCGAAGCCGAGTTGAACTAGCACCTGGAGAACACGGCAATCCCTTCGGTAGCCAAACCCAATGCTTTAGTCCCTTTGCATAACTCTTTCTATTACCTCGAGTGACCACAGGCTGTGACCTTGCACCTACCTTAAAAGGTGCTTTCGACACTTTGCATTTCAGTGAATCCTAAGGCAGTGGAGGAGCGATCCTCTGTCTTTCGAAGTCCCGGTAGCCGAATCTGTGAAATCATGGATCTTCACCATGCATCCCCAAGGTGGATGGTTGAGATGCTTTCGACACTTCAGGACCCACCTTTCCATATGATAGGCACTAGCGCCCCCTTCCTCAGGTATGTCCCTTTGTGACCAGGTGCCAAAACCATGGGCCTGACCCTGGGCGCTTTCAACGTTTCAGGGTTTGGGGTTTTGAGATGTGAGATGACGAGAAACCCTTCACCTTTTGAACTCTCAAATGCCGACATGGCTTGATCGTACACCATGCATCATTTTGGATGGACGGCTGAGATGACGTCGGTGGTTTGGGGCCTAACCCATCACATGGTGCATGTCAGCACCTTTTTCCCAGGTCCGCTCCTCTTATGATTGAGCGCCATGACCATGGGCCTGACTCTGGATGCTTTCGATGTTTTTGGGTTTGGGGCTTTGAGATGCAAAATGACGAGAAACCCTTACCTGTTGAACTCCTGAATGTCGATGTGACTAGGTATTGTGCCATGCGTCCTTGGATCGGACGACCGATATCCTTTAATGAATGTAATATAAGTGCTATCCATCGTGCTAATCATGGTGCAACTCTGTTAACTGCGATTTCTCCCTGACTATCGATCTTCTTCGCCAATTGATCCTTGCTGTTGAAATCAAACTACTTGCTTGCTTGATTTTAAGCCCAAAATGGAATTATTCTATGGGATGCGCTCGATGCTTATGGCTACGGCCTTTGAATAAAACATACTCGACTGGTTTTCAAACCCCACTTGTATGTGTTTACACCAGAGGCTGAAAATCAAAGAGAAAATACTACCTTGCAAGAATTGGTACTAATATTAGGCTCCATGGGGGATAGAGTCGTCCCTATGATGCTCTAAGAACTCATTTTGCAACTTCAGTGCCTTTTGTTGGGTTATGGAGTCATTATTTAAAACTTAAAGATAAAAAGAAAAACAATATTTACAAGTGCAGAAGAGCCATGTGTGGCTCAAGAAAAACATCTTTTCAGGAAATGCCCATTCACAGGGCCATTGAAAACTTCTTGATCCTTCAAATATTGCAACCTGTAGGTATTATTTGAAAATACTTCATAGATTTTGAAGGGCCCGACCCATAGGACTTCAAATTTTCCATGCTTACCCTTGTCTTGCTTAGGAGCATCCCATTTCCGTACTAGGTCTCCCATATGAAAATCTTCCTTTTTGGCCTTCTCATCAAAAAACTACTTGATCTTCTGCTGATGGTCCTGAATTCTGTCCATTACCTGCTCTCTGGACTGTTGGAATTCCACCAGTTGATGAAATCTTCTGATCATGTCATCAGGCTCTTCTTGATAATCCTGGAAGAACTTTGCTATAGGAATGGCTAGCTGAGAAGGGAAGACAACTTCTTCTCCATAAACTAATTGGAAAGGAGAGATGCCTATAGATCTCTTTGTGGTCACTCGATCGTCCCATAGAGCGACTTTCAACTTTGAATCCTAGGCCTTTTTGTTGTCCTCCAATAGTCTTTTGATGATCCTTATCAAGATTTGGTTGGAGGACTCTGCTAAACCATTGCCCTTGGGACAGTATGGGGTGGAGTGAATCAGTTTGATCCCAAATTGCTCATAGAACTGAGTTAACAACTCATCCTTGAAAGAGGTTGTGTTATCAGTGACAATCTTTCTTGGGTAGCCGAATCTTGCGATGAGGTCTTCCAGGAATCCAATGATTACTTTGTGGGAAGCACTCCTAGTGGGAATAGCTTCTATCCATTTAGTAAAGAAATCCATGGTAGTTAGGATCCATCTGTGTTTCCAACTGGAAGCAGGGTGGATTTCTCCAATAAAACATAGGCCCCATTGCTAGAAAGGTCCCAAAACAACTACAGGCTTTAAAGGCAAAGATTTGAGCTGTTGTTTTCCTAAAAATCTTTGGCATTTGATGTAGGCTCTGACCTTTCTACAAACGTCAGTGAATATGGTGGGCCAGTAGTACCCAGCCCTGAGGATTTTGTAGGCTGTGGTCTTCCAAAAATGATGCCCTCCACATAGGCTCCTATGAAATTCAACCATGATCTTGTCATCCTCTTGTGGATTCATTCATTTCAAAAGCACCCCCAGGGGGTCTTTCCAATATAAAACTTGATCGACAAGGCAGTATCTAACTTCTTTGAGCTTCAAAGATCGTGCCTTGTTTCTTTGTAGGCCATCTGGAGGCTGCAACTCCCGTAGAAAATATATGACATCCTTATACCAAGGACATTGAGCCAACGGGGGTTTTTCTTGAGGGTCTACATCAGACAGTTGATTCTGCTGATTTTCTGAGCATTCATTGATGAAATCTACCCTCAAAACTTTGCAATTTGCTTCAACCAACAACTTGTCTAATCCTTGGCCTTTGATCAATTTGGTAGGCCTTATTTCCAAGTCAAACTCCAGGATATTGGCTATCCACTTACTCCTCCTCCCATCTACATCAGGCTGAATAAGAATGTCCTTGACAACGATAGAGGGGACATAGGCAATGATCTTCGAATGTAGGACATAGGTTCTAAAGGCTTTGAGAGCCTTTACCAGGGCATAGGCCTACTTCTCCATAATGTCATACCTGACCTCGACATCCCTTCGAGCTCTTCTAAAATAGGCAATCGACTACTCTAATAAATAAAAACAACGGTTGTTGTTTTCTCCTTTGCCTCATTTGTCTGTAATAAAACAACAACCATTGTGTCAAATGAGGCAAAGGAGAAAATAAGGAAATCCTTTGAGTAATCAGGACTGATAAGCACAGGAGATTCAATCAAGGCCTTCTTTATCTGCTCAAAGTAATTTCAAGATTCAGAGGTCCACCTCACTTCATTTCCCTTTCTCAACATGACCGTTATAAGCATTACCACCTCAACAAAGTTAGAAACAAACCTCCTTAGAAAATTAATCTTACCAAGGAAAGATTGGACCTCCTTCCTAGATCTTGGGATTGATAAGGCTCAGATTGCTTCAAATATGTGAGGATCAATCTTGACTCCTTCTGTTGATACTATGTGACCCAATAAATTTCCCTCCTTCATGGTGAACAAAGATTTCTTGGGATTCAATGAAATGCCAAAACTCCTGCATTTTAGAAAAACCTTCCTGAGATGACAACAATGTTCTTTATCAGATTTGGAAAAGACTGTTATGTCATCCAGGTAGATGACCACAAACTTATCCCTTTCCCCAATGAAAGCTATGTCCATGGCACATTGAAACGTTGCCCCTTCATTCATCAATCCAAAAGGCATTTTAGCATACATGAATGTGCCCCATGGAGTGGTAAATGCCATCTTCTCCCTTTCTTCGGGAAGAACAAAGATTTGATTGTAGCCAGAGAAGCCATCGATCATGGTGTTGAAACAGAACTTAAATTTTGTTTTTTGAACAAATTTTTGGTATCCTGGAGTCTTTGCACTATTAAAATTTTTCAGATCTAATGAATTCGAAATACACTTGAGGCTTATTCCTGGAAAGAGAATGAATGAAAATTAATCTATGAATGTTCCAAATAATTTCTCAAATAATATTCTAAATGAACCACAATGATAAAATTCGAAGTTTTTCTAAAACATATCGGGATATCGGAGTTCGTGGTTTGATAATAACAAATCTCAATACACATTAAATCCCGATCTCCCGACCTCCGATTTCCCGATGCGCTAATCCTCTATTAATTCATTATTATCTTAAAATCTCATTTAAAAAATCAGTCTTAACCGTTAAGTTAATCATATCGGGAAATCGCATTTCGCTGTTCGAATGAACAAGTAAACTTGACATTGTTTTCCCCGATTTCCCGATCCCCGATCTAAATCAATTCTTAATAAAAGTCTGATTATAAACTAATTATTGCTAAACATGATTAAGAGTAGTTAATTATATCGGGAAATCGCCATTCGCGATTCCGCGAAGAAAAATTTCACGTCATCAGAAATCCCGATTTCCCGATTTCCCGATTTCCGAAAGCTCTTAATTAATAAAACTTTGAAAAGATAATCCGGATTTATTAAAATAATGAAATGATTAACTGAATTAATATATCGCATTCTCGGCGATCGGGGTTTTACGACGTCTTGTTTTCGTGTCATCGAAAGTCCCGAAACCCCGATGAAAATATTTTCAAAAAAATTAAATAAAGGACATATATGAGACAGGTGTCTATTATACATTCAAAAATATTATAAAATCTCATGTACGAGCAATAAAAACATTTATTAGGAATATCTTTGCATTTAATTCATAATAGATGAAAAGATTTCAGAAATATTGTCATAAACGCGAAAGGATTTTTTGAAAAGTTTATCATTATGAAGCTGAACTCGTCTCTGATACAGATACCCGGAACAATACTGAGCTTTTCTCTTATT
>JASDQU010437986.1:15815-26906 GCA_032191745.1 Picea mariana | reverse complement strand
TCATAGTAGCATTGGATATGGTACTTTGATGAAAGACTACGAGAAACCTTCTTAACCGTAGGATATATCAATGATGATGTGTATTTCATGTCAGTCCATGTGGAGGGTCCATGAGGAGAGTGGCCCATGGTGCCACATGGCATGGTGTTAAGGTATTTGAGGAAATGAAGGGTGACGTGGTCCGAGTGCCACGTGTCAAGCCAAATGACATCGTTGGGTAGGTCCACGTGTGTAACGTATAGGAAGTGGACTTAGGAGCATGGCGGGTTCATGGAGATGGGAAGGTGAGATGAATGAGTCTGCGAGTCCATGAGTCTGCCAACCCGTGAACCCGACAGGATCACAAAATAATCTAATTGTTGAGACTTTTCAGACGAGCTTATGAAGGGGGTGGTACATAATTNATGCATGGTGCGAGTCCATGAGTCTGCCAACCCGTGAACCCGACAGGATCACAAAATAATCTAATTGTTGAGACTTTTCAGACGAGCTTATGAAGGGGGTGGTACATAATTGTAAGTCCGCGAGTCCGTGTGGATGGAAAAATGGCTGAGTGTCAAGACTTCTCGGACGGACTTATGAACGGTTCGTGAAAGGTACAATTGTAGACTATGAGTCTGCAAGACTTCCACCCGCGAGTCCATGAATATAGTGGGGTTGTTAGAAGAAGCAAAAATTATGATACCCCATCTCTTAGAAGGTACTGAGGGGGTCGGGTATGTTACAAAGTGGTATCATAGCTACGGGTTCATCACTAGGACTAGATGGGCCAAAGATCAATTATAGAACAAATGTATTAATGAAAATAAGAGTTAGTTATTACAAAGTTTCTATATATTACTTTTGTCTAACAAATACTACTAATTCCATACTTTACTGAATTCCAAATATATATATAGATAAAAATAGACATCAACATCATGAGAAATGTTGAAGAGGAACAAAGGAATTCCAAGCATGATGAAGAAATCAGAGGACAATGGTTTGATATGAGTAATGAAATAGCAAAATCCAATGGGCATGAAAAAAGTAAGGAGGAAATCATGAATCTGATGGAAACCATCAAGAATCTGAAAAAATATGTTCAAAGTCATAAAAAAATAATGAAAGACTCATAACATCCAAAGAACAACAAGATGAATTCAACATCAAGCTATTATGAAACCTGAATAGGATAGAGAGGAAAATGGATAAAGAATCAAAATATATCAAGGGAAATGAAACTAAGTATCGTGAAAAAAGAAGTAAGACGTGGGGTGATGATAGCTATCATCGAAAATCGCCTAAACACTCATGTAGAAGGCCAACCGGTAGCTCAACCTCGTCCCCTATTAGAGAATGTACGAGGATAAATAGTGAAAATGAGCTAAGGAGAGAAATGAATAAGATCAAACCTCCTAATTTTTATGGTGAGCACAAAAAGGATGAGGATGTTGAGACTTGGATTTTGGGAATGAGGAAATACTTCCATTTGTACAACTATTCCCCTCAGGCATAAGGGAGAATAACAATTTATCAACTTAAAGGTAAAACATCAATGTGCTGGGATCATTTTGTAAAATTGAAAAATGTAGATGAGAAGAATGTTACTTGGGAAACATTTAAGGAATATTTTGGAAAGAAATACTTAACCAAACACTACTTTGATAGGAAAATGAAAGAGTTCTTCAAACTCAAACTTGGAAGCATGACTATAGATGAGTATGAGAGAAGGTTTTTAGAATCACTGAAATATGTGCCCTTTATCAAAGATGAACAAGTGAAGATTCAAAGATATTTAAGTTGACTTCCATCATTCATAAGTGATTAGCTACAATATGATGTTGCCAAGATGTTGGAAGAAGCCATAAGAAGAGCTAAATCTATGATCAACATAAAGGAAGAACAAATTTTCAAAAGGCTTGGGAGGAAAAAAATAAAAACAAGATGGAGCAGAGGAAGAAGGGAAACCAACCCCAATTTTTCAAAAAATAGATTCAAAGACAACCAGTTTCCAAAGAACCTAGGATGGTTGAAACCACAGGACAAATACCAAGAAAACAACTCATAAAGTGTTGGGGTTGTAATGGAGACCATATGTATCGAGAATTACCTCTTAGAGATGAAAAATAAAAGGTTATTCATAATGTACAACAAGATGAAACAACAAAAGATGTGGGAAAGAACATATCCAAAATTTATGCAGCCCTGGATAACAAGCGGGCCGCATTTCAGTCTCACATGATTGAGGTAAAAGGTAAAATACACAACCAAATTATTTCTATTTTGATTGATTCAGGAGCTATTCATAGTTATCTAGATCCTAAAATGGCAGAAATGTTTCATCTTCCAAGAAGAAAACTGGAAAAACCTTGGTTGGTAAAACTAGCTACCATGACTAAAAGGAAGATTAATGAAATGGTTAAGGCATGACCAATGGAAATGAATTGTTTGAGTACCAAAGTAGATCTGAATATCATACCTTTGGGATCTTATAACTGTCTCATTAGCATGGACTGGCTGAATAAGCACCATGCAGTTTTGGACTGTTACAACAAAACTTTTACTTGCTTAGATGAGGAAGGGAACTTAAGGAGTGTACAAGGGATCCCAAGAGATATAACTATTAGAGAAGTCCCATCCTTACAAATAAATAAATTTTTTAGAAAAGGATGTCAACTATTTGCTGGACATATAGAGGAATCTCTTAAGGACAAGGTACCCAACATTGAGGACTATGCAGCTCTAAAATAATTTGAAGATGTGTTTGAAGAGATTCCCAGATTACCAGCCAAAAGGAATATTGATTTCTCAATTAATTTAATTCCTGGAGAAACCCCTACATCCAAAGCTCCCCCTATAGAATGAGCACACCCGATTTGAATGAATTACAAATGAAGTTAGAAGAAATTTTGAAGAAGGGATATATACGCCAAAGTGTGTCACCTTGGGTGCACCAATATTGTTTTTGAAAAAGAAGTATGGCACCTTGAGTATTTGCATTGACTTCATACAACTAAATAAGGTAATGGTGAAGAACACATATCCTCTGCCAAGGATAGATGACCTCTTTTATCAATTAAGAGATGCAAATGTATTTTCTAATATTTATCTGAGATCCATATATCATGAGGTGAGGATCAAAGAAGAGGAAATTAGTAACACTACTTTTAGAACAAGGTACGACCACTACGAGTTTACAGTGGTACCATTTGGATTGAAAAATGCACCAGTTGTTTTCATGTGTTTAATGAATGCTATATTTAGAGAATACTTGGACAAGTTTGTCATTGTATTCTTGGATGGTATCCTTGTTTATTCCAAATATGAAGAAGAAAATGGGCAACAATTGAGAATGGTGCTACAAGTATTGAGAGAACATCAATTATATGCTAAGTTGAGTAAATATTATTTCAACCAGAGGCAGATTCATTACTTGGGCCATATCATATAAGAAGAAGGTATAGTTGTAGACCCTTACAAGATAAAATCCATCCCAAAATTTCCATCACCAATAAATTTCTTTGAGGTGAGGTCCTTCATGGGACTAGCAGGTTATTATAGGAGGTTCATTGAAGGATTATCCCACATTGCACACCCAATTATATCTCTACAGAAGAAAGGCGTGAAATTTGGATGGACACCTGAATGTGAAAGAATCTTTCATCATTTTAAGATTTTACTAACAAGTGCACCAATTCTAAAAATTGTTGATCCTAATGCATATTTTGTGGTATGCACCGATGCTTACAAAGAAGGGATTGATGGGGTCCTTAGTCATAATGGACATATAGTGTGCTATGAATCAAGAAAGCTGAAGGAAAACAAGAGATTGTATGCCACTCATGATTTAGAGCTAGCGGCTATTGTTCATGCTCTAAAAATGTGGAGGCACTACCTTATGGGTAGGAAATTTGAATTGAGAACATACCACAGTGGACTAAAGTATTTACTTGAATGCCAGGTAAAGTAGATAGTTAGAGCTCCTCAATGAATATGACTTTGATATTAGGCACATCAAGGGTAAATAGAACAAGGTGGCTGATGCACTCAACAAAAGAGCACATGAGATACATGCTACAACCATCAATGTGTGCAAACCTAATTTACAAAACATATTTTTAGAAGCTGCAAAAACAGATCAAACATATGAGGAAATAAAATAAAAGCTACTATAAGGAAAATTGGAGCACAAAAAATTGAGAATTTTGAGCTAAAGGAAGACATAATCCTTATGGTCAAGAAAATAATATATGTGCCAGATAATCAAGAGTTGAAAAATCTACTCTTATCATAAATGAACAAGGTACCTTATGCTAGACACCCAATATACCAAAAGAGGATGACAACTGCCAAAAAGCTATATTATTGGTCATGTATGAAAAAAAAAGTTGCATATTTTATTTCCAAATGACTTGAATGTCAAAAATCCAAGGTTGAACATAGACACCCAATGCGTTCACTACAGCCTTTTCCCATTCCAGAATGGAAATGGGAAGTGATAACCATGGACTTTATTACTAAAATATCCAGGACTATCAAACAACATGATTCAATTATGGTAGTTATGGACAAGCTTACCAAATATTCCCATTTCATTCCTGTGAAGGCAACTCACAAGGAAGCCAACATTGTTGATATCTACTTGAAGGAAGTAGCCATACTTCATGGGATACCAAAGACTATTATATCAGATAGGGATTCTGAGTTCACATTGAATTTTTTGAAAGGGTTATTCAAAGGACTGGGCACAAATTTAAATTTTAGCACAACCTACCATCTAGAGCCAGATGGAAAAACTGAAAGAGTTAACCAGATAATAGAAGACATGTTGAGAATGTATGTCATGGATAAACCCTCAAAGTGGGAGGATTACCTACACTTGGTTGAATTCACTTATAACAATGGATATTGAGAATATATAAAGATGAGTCCATTTGAAACACTCTATGGAAGGAAATGAAATACACCAATAAGATGGGACAATCCAGCCGATATAACAATAATTAGAATATATTTTCTCTGGGAAATGGAAGATCAAGTGATGAAGATAAAACATAAATTGAAATCTTCCCTGGATAGGCAGAAAAGCTATGTTGATAAGCATAGAACTCCTAGAGAATTTTCAGTAGGTGACCATGTATTTTTGAAAGTAAAAGAAAGATGAAGTTCCATGAGATTGGGAAGGTGTTCAAAATTATCAGCAAGATACTGTGGGCCATTCAAAGTTATGGAAAGGATTTTTCCTGTAGCTTATATGCTTGCATTACTAGCCTCCATGTAAATTCAAAATGTTTTTCATGTATCCTTAATCAAAAAATATGTACCTGATACTAATCATGTCATTCATTGTAATGTGATTAAGGTAGAGCCAGATGATGAGTTCCAGGTATAACCAATAAGCATTTTGGACTAGAAAGAAAAACAACTCCGGAATCAAGTCATAAATATGGTAAAGTTCCATTGGACCTGGTACAGACCTGAGGAAGCAACCTAGGAATATGAAGATGCTATGCGGGTAGAATATCTACATATTTTTGTAAATTTTTGAAATTTTATTTGTACATATGTATATGCTGCACTGAGGACAATGCATAAATAAGGGGGAGGGGAATGTACCACCCCTAAGACGAACCTAGTTGAAATGTAATTACAAGTATGCGTATAGGCTGGTGAGCCAGGAACCTCTTTTTTCTAATGAGCCTGTTTTGTATTGTGTATTTCTCACTTGAAATTAATGAAAGAAAACACCACTGCATGCAGACCATTCTGACAAGAAGAGTAAGGGGGATAAAATCCACTAGAATGGGAAAGGGGGGGACAATAATCTAGAAAAGGGGCTAAGCTAAAGGGGCTTAAGCCAAAAATGAATATTTTATCAATATTCCTAAAGTTAAAGTCTAAATTAGGGGATAATGCATTTTATCCTAAGTCCCTATAAATAAATGTATCACCATGTGAGGGAACCCATGTGTGGCCCATGTAGTTTCCAACATGACAAGTATCAAGTTGAGAACATGCACATACGTTTTGGGGACTTAAGCTCATTCATACAACATTCGATCAATATTCTCCCACCTCACATTGTTGCTGTCATTGGAACTTTCAGGCTTCCATTACCGTACATGTACTTGTACAAGGGAGAGGGTTTTTGATGAAGAGCGCCGAAAGAGAATTGTTAATATGAAGAGGCAGGTTGTCAGGCTTGTGTGCATTCTCTCCAGGTGAGAAAATTGCAGGGAATTTGATTCCCAAAGGTGCCAAGTTGTCATCATAGAACTCTGATTATTCCTGTCCAACTTGTTGTTGAAGCTTGTAAGGAAGTGGGCAGCCATAGGGGGCACACTTCCTGGGTGGGACAAGCATGTGGGGAAAGTAGATTATGTAAGATAATTGTTGAACTTGGCACCTGTATTGAGATATTGGTTCTATTGAGAGACCTCTAGGGATAGTTTTTCTTTTCCCTAGTGGAGTTCAAGCCCATCTCGGGGGTGACATATTCTCAGTTTGTCGGGAACAATGTCTAAGGTTGGGAGGAAAGTCAGAGGTCTGCATGCATTTGGTGGTTCAATTGTTCCAGATAAGTGATCATTATGTGCTTCTTTAATTATTTTTGATTGAGAATGTATGAAATCTTGTGTTGAGTATTAGTGTGCAAAATAATATGAATTCTGTTCATAATTAATTGTTATTTGTAATACTGTTTAAGTAGTTTTCCCTATAAAAATTGTATAGATGATGTAAACTAGTAATTCTTTCATGGGTTCCATAATTATCATTATCCTGAGTGTACTTGTGACGATACTGGTTCAATAATGGATTTTGTATCTATAATACCCTACCAATGTTTATCAACTACTCTGTTTATATCTTCGACTGTCTATGTAGAGTTAATAATTGTACACATATTAAATGGGGTAATGACCCATCATGTTACAAGCAAATTTGAGTGAGTAAAAACTCGGTATTTTGGGCTGGAAATGCCTTGAATAATTATAGACAGTGTGCTCGGAACAAATTTCTCATCCTTACATCATGTTGAGAAAATATTAATAGTTTGGGGCGGTTTTTACAACCTCCAGATGGTCCTAAGAGTCTTAGGAAATCATCTGAGAAAAAATCAAAGCATTAAAGACTAGATTCGTACTAATTTAAGTGAGTCAATTATGCCTGTTGATTGTTTAAGTTTGGATGATTGTTAGATCCTTAGGAATATGTCTTTAATGATTTGGGCCATTGATTGTATTAGAGAAGTCAGAGTAGCATTGGATATGGTACTCTGATGAAAGAATACGGGAAACCTTCTTAACTGTAGAATATATCAGTGATGATGTGTATTTCATGTCAATCCACGTGGAGGGTCCATGAGGAGAGTGGCCCAGGATGCCATGTGGCATGGTGTTAAGGTATTTGGGGAAACAAAGGGTGACGTGGTCTGAATGCCACATGTCAAGCCAAATGACACCGATGGGTAGGTCCACGTGTGTAATGTATAGGTAGTGGACTTAGGAGCATGGCGGGCTCACGAAGATGGGAAGGTGAGATGAATGAGTCTACGAGTGAGCGAGTCCTCCGACCTGTGAGCCCAATATTATCATAAATTAATCTAAGTGTTGAGACTTTTCAGATGAGCTTATGAAGGGGGTGATACAAAATTGTAAGTTTGAGAGTTTGCGAGTTTGTGTGGATGGAAAAATGGCTAAGTGTCAATACTTCTCGGATGGACTTATGAAGGGTTCATGAAAGGTACGATTATATACTATGAGTCTGCAAGAACTCCACCCAAAATTCTGCGAATACAATAGGGTTGTTAGAAGAAACAAAAATTATGATACCCCATCCCTTAGAAGGTACTTAGGGGGTCGAGTATGTTACAGTAGCGGTATGGAAATGAGGAAAACACCTGTCATAAACTGAGATGATGGTGGTGACAAAGATCGTACGAAGAAGAATCTTGAAAAATCCCATGTTGTACATACCTTTGCTAAAAGAAAAAGAGAAACCCAGAAAACAAGACTAGAAATACCTGAAGTTTAAGAAATTCCCTGGGCAATGGATGTAGATGAAATTATTGAAGAACCTAGCTAGTCAGAACAATGACTTCTGGAAACCTAGGAAATTTCTAAAGGTATGTTCACTCAAGAACCACAAATATTTGAAGAAGAGTATGTAACACTTCACCACGTGGCCTACAATCGAAATTCCAAAAAAATGTTAACATATAAGGTAAACAAAAAAACAAGAAAGTGTCTGAAAAATGGAAATTGATTTCCATGGGGTTGCACCTTCAAAGACTATATGGTTTCATGAGGAAACTGAAGAAGTTCTGAAGGAATCCATGTGCATTATAGAAAAATATTTTTTTTTTCTAAAGGAAAAAATAAAGGAATTAGAGACAAATTTGATTCCAAAACCATTGCTTGTTGAGCCATTAACCACGTTTCAACCAACACTTACCCTAGAGGATGTCCCATAAAGAAGAAGTAAGTAGAAAGGTTCATCCAGTTTGTTGTTAGCAGCAAGAAAGTATGTTGGAGATGGAATTAAAAAAATATTTTACTTAATCCAAGAAATTTGGGATCTTGCACAGAGCTCCACCAACTTTTCAACGAGGATTATGCATTTCAAAGAATATCTCCAAAAAGATATGGAAAATGCCGAAGGTTTTTACAAGGATGTTGTGGGAACATTTTTGGCTAAAGTTTCAAGTTTAAGTGATACCCACAGAAGAGAACAAAACCTTCCCTCTAATATCCATATGAAACAAATCAATGCCTATTGGTTGAAAATAATACAAAGTTTAAGAGAAATGCTAAATGAGATATATGTTGTGAAAAGTAAAAAAGGTGACCTTTTCTTCAAACATGTTGATCTCACAAAGGAACTCGACAAACCGAATTTATTAATGTAAACAATAATTTTATCTAAAGATAAATTATTATAACAACTTGAAGTATTAAAAGTTGCATGGGCGAGAGAGTTCACTGACTCAATAGAATTCTACGAAAATGAAATTGAAAGGTGGTTGTTCCAATATATTAACAAGAATGATAACATTGATGTCATGTTGCACCAATTGGGTATTGACCTAAGAGAAATGGAGAATGAGCTCTTCTAAATAAATACCAAACATGAGATCACGGTGGTCCCAATGAGGGAATACATAGAAGAGTGGCTAAGAAAATCCCTAATCAAGATCACCGAGACAGATCAACATGAAGAAGTTACAACAATTATGCCACCTCCAACATGACAACCATCTACAAAAGAAGCATAAACAAGCAAGTAAAACGTTCATAAAATTTCTATCATAGTGAGTCAAGTAGAAACCCTATTCTTGTTCTTGCCATCTTTTATTCTACAATCATTTTTCATATTTCCTTCCAATTCCCTGTAATTTGTGAAACCTAAGGCCGACCCTTGAATATTTTTCTTGTGTCTTCTAGGTATTTTCATTTCATGGTCCGTGGGATCCCCATCCCAGTCCTCTTTGAAGGAAAAACACAATAATTCATTTGTAATCCAAGACAACACTCTCTATTTATTTAAAATACATCTATTATTTTTGAGGTTCACAGAGAACTAATTTGGGACATAACATTATTGATATCTCAATAGTTTGAGTTTAAGCATGAGATTTCAGATGTATGTCTATCAAAATATTATTTGTGTTTAATGAAATGGTCATTTAAAGTTCTTTTCTATATGCGACTCATACTTTCTTTTTCCTTTTCATTGAATATTGTGTTCAACTTTGATGAATGTTGTGATGTAAATTTCGTCTTATTTTACTACATACTCTTTCGGGTCATAAATATTGTAACATAGTGTGAATATTTTCTTTCTACAAGATACCTGGTCCCCTCTCATGTATTCTTTGCATGCAAACATTTATATCAAGAATAATCTTGATCCATTCTCATGCATTTTATTTGTTCTTGTATGTTATTTGAAATAGAGGATTACCACCTCTTTAAAAATGCAGGGGGATTTATCCTCGTGAGGTTGACTCAAAGACTATAAAATCGTCTTTCTGATCAATAGCTATACATTGGAAAATTGAAGTAGGCTAATGTTTTTCCTTTTGTTGATGTGAGGAGATAGGTGGAAGCAAGGTGAACATACTTTTATGTGTGGCAATAGGTTTATAGCCATACTAAATCTCAATGGGTGAGTAACTAGTGGAGGAACGAATAGTGCCATTATAGCTATGTTAAATGACAAAAGCATATGTATCCTAGTGTTTGTTATGGTTGTAAAGAGTGTGGAGGGCGTTGGTCAACGTGTGATTGAATACTTTAGTCTAGCCACCATTTTAAAGATGGAATACAATAGAGTAGCAAAGTTGACAATCCAACAATCGGTAGGAAATATTTAAAAAATCGGTAGGAAAAATGGAGTCTCGATTGGAAATGATGGTGGAAGGGAGTCTAAAGTGTGTCCAAACATGGTGAAATAAAAAAATTAGTATCTTTATAGGCATCCACTATTTTTTTCAAGAGAATAAAAATGGCCATCTTGGAAAAATGAAAAATGATGACACAGATGCAATCATGCTTATGGAAGGTAGTGGGAAACTGACTGATGAAATCCAAGGGGTGGAAAAGAGAGGTAGTGGTTGGTAGAGGTACAATTTAAGGTTTGTTGGTTTGGAACAAATCCATAAAACACAATAGTAGATGATTTCATCCACAATGATGTTGTTGAAAACACGAAAACAACTAACACTTTTGCTTGATTTTATGAAGAAAAGTACAATTTTTTGTTTCTTCAAGATCAACCCCTCTAAACTCATATTTTTTTGAGAATTTTACTTTAATTCAAAGAAAAACTTGAACAGAATTGTATTATCTCCGTACTCATACACATTTAAAAAAAAATATTTGTGGACATATAGTGGGATAAATCAGATGTTTATTAATTGCATATACTTAAGGTTTTTAGGTAAGGATAATGAGTGACCGACATGGGTGTCTATTTAGAGATGGATATTCAATTTAGGGGAAAACATATATGCTCACAATCTACACATATTGCACTAATGATTGGAATATATATATATATATATATATTATATATTTTTTTTCATATTTATATATTATTATTTATTTA
>JASDQU010437984.1:93639-111116 GCA_032191745.1 Picea mariana | reverse complement strand
ATCCTTCCACAAATCTCCGGTAATAACCTGCTAGCCCCATGAAGCTTCTCACCTCATGTGCATTTTTCGGCACTGGCCATTCCAGAATGGCCTTTACATTTTCTGGGTCCACCGAGATTCCTTCGCCGAAAATGATATGACCTAAATAGTGGATCTCTTTCTGGAAGAAGGAACACTTCGACAACTTCCCATACAATTTGTTCTCCTAAGGCAAGACAACACTATTCACAATTGTTCCTCGTGTTCTCTTTCATTCCTGGAATAGATGAGAATGTCATCCAGAAAAACTTGTACAAATCGATCTAAGTACTTCCGAAATACGTCGTTCATGAGGCTCATGAACACTATTGGTGCATTAGTCAATCCAAAAGGTACTACAACAAATTTGTAATTTCCAAAGCGAGTTCGAAAGGCATTTTTTGGGATATCACCTTCCTTAATCCTTAACTGATGATACCCAGATCGCAAATCGATCTTTGAGAATACCGTTGCTCCTTTCATTTGATCGAAGAGGTCATCTATTCGCGGCATTGGGTACCTATTCTTCACCGTAGCACGGTTCAAGTCCCTGTAGTCTATACACAATCGTAATGATCCATCCTTCTTCTTTACAAAAATTATCGGTGCGCCCCAAGGTGAGACAATGGGCCTTACTAGCCTTAAGTCTAGTAACTCCTTCAACTGCATTTGCAATTCACAAAGTTCTGGCGCTGTCATTCGATACGGAGTCTTGGATATTGGTTCTGCACCAGGTTTTAGCGCAATAGTAAAATCAAGCTCCCTCTCAGGAGGTAACCCTGGTAACTCGTTCGGGAAAACATCCTGAAATTCTGACAAAACCGGGTACTGATCCAATGCGGATCCCTTCCTTTCTTTCATTGCCTCTACTACATAAAGTCGAAACCCTTGTCTCAAGCATCGCTTGACATTCATAGTTGATATAAAGCGTAATGACACTTTTCTCTATACACCTTGGATCTCTACTAGTCTTCCTTCATCATCGACACAAAGCACCCTCTTTGCAAAACAATCTACCAAAGCTCGATGAGCTGCTAACCAATCCATTCCAATGATTAGGTCATACGCCCCAAGAGCAGTGACGTATACCTTCAACCTGGTGGTGCACACTCCTAGGTCTACTATACAATTATCGACACTAGGTCCTACAGCTTGTTTTTCCCCCGAAGCCATCTCGACTTGTTTAAAGTCATTGTGC
The DNA here is from genome assembly GCA_032191745.1 of Picea mariana. Taxonomy (NCBI): domain Eukaryota; kingdom Viridiplantae; phylum Streptophyta; class Pinopsida; order Pinales; family Pinaceae; genus Picea; species Picea mariana. The sequence continues at coordinate 109,900 of JASDQU010437984.1, read as the reverse complement.
TCGTAGGCTGCCAGCCCACTCTTTTCTAATGCAGATGGTGAAATGAAACTATCTGTCGCACCAGAATCAAACAAAATCTTAACATTAATATGATTTAGCATACTTGATGACTCCACCACAGTGGATTGATGTTCAGCCTGGCGGTTATTAACCGCTGCGTAAATCTGGTGGTTGCTACTTGACCTCCCCATTGGTGCCTTTCCTTCTCTATGCACAAACCCTGATTGTAACTCTGGACAGCCCCGTTCGTAATGGGGTCGTTCGCATCTCCAACAGGTAATATGAGATTGAACCGGTGCATTGTTATGTGACTGATTCTGAAATGAGTTCCTTCTCCTGGAACCCCTGCTCCTACTAGTTGTTCTCCGAGATGGTCGTGGACCTGTCTGCACCGTTGGCGATGAACGAGATGCTGCACTAGCTGCCATTGAAATCCCTGCAGCTGTTGTCCTTGGCACGACTCTGTTACCATAAGGTGGTGGCCTTGAGCCCCCTCCCCTAGGAAATGTCCTCGGGGTCTTTCCTATGAATCCAGGGTGATGCGGAAATGCTGATCTTGTACCCCCTGTTAAGTTCATGTGTTCTTCCGCGTAACGCGCACTTTCTACCGCCTCCGCTACTAAAGACGGTTTCCACATCCGCACCATAGCTCTTATCTTCGGGTTCAATCCATAAACGAAGCGCTCTGCCTGTCGCTGGTCATTGTCCATATATGAAACATATTTGACCAGTTCCATAAACCTGATCTCATATTCTTCTACAGTTATGTTCCTTGTACCAAGGCATGAAATGCCCCTACCTGTTGCTCCTCGTAGTATGCTGGTAGATATTTCCTTCGGAACCTTTCCTCGAAAAGTTCCCAAGATACTATGTCTGGGGTAAGGTGTAGTTGTCTTTCCAAGTTGCCCCACCAGTTCAAGGTGTTGTCTCTTAACTGGAAAATTGTGATATTTGCCTTCGAGTTGGACGCATAGTCCCTTAAGGCAAAACACCTTGTCATTCCTTCCAACCATGCTTTGGTGCGTTCACTGGCGCGACCCCCGGCAAACTCCGGAAGTTTTATCTTCTGCAATTCTCGCGTGATGTCTTCAGGTGGAAGTCCTCCCCCTGAATCCCTTGATGCTTCTGGATTACCCACTCCATATGGCGGGGGTTCCACTTCAGTACCTGCTGGTTGGCGCCCCTTTAAAGTCTCATTAATGGCTTCCAACGAGCGCAGTATGAGGGCTAGTTCGGGCGATGGTGGTGGTAGTGCTGGTGGTGTTGGTGGCGTTGGTGGTGCCCGTAACGACGCTCCCCTGCCTCAACCCCTTTGAGTCCTGACCATCTTGTATGACTTAACCTGCATCACCCCAAAGTTATCAGGGTGAGTTCCAGGACGTTTCAAATTGGTGCTACTTAAACTTAGAAACAGGGTTAGGCGTAAGTTTTCTTTACTTGTCTGTAAACAGACATTACTCCATCAGGGGATTGGCTAGGTTTGGGTTAGGATTAAGCGTCTAAGCTTGGTTAACATCGAACTTTAAGTTAGATTAACCTTACACTTGAAAAATAATTAATTTAAAATTATTATTACACTAATTTAACCCAAATTAACTTTACTTTAATTTATACTAACTTGACCTTATTTATATATAAATTATTTATACTAAATTATTTAATTTATTTTAAATTATTTTTATACTTTAAATTATATATGAAAAAAAAATGACTAAACGTGCACCCAAGGATTCGGGCACGCATGGGTTCCACGTGCTCATCTGGCTTCCTCAAGCTCCCTCGTATCTAACCCCCAAATTCTACACATGTCAGCTCTTCGAATCCCTACGCGTCCTTCTCACTCACTGAGACCCTCTTTGCGTCATTCTTTCTCCTCCACAGATCTGCCTTTGCTCTGTTCAGAGGTTTCCTGGATTTCCCTTGCCATGGCTCACATCCTCATCGTTGTTCTGAGCACTTTAATAGCGCTGGTTATTGTTGTATATGCTCCAGTTCATTTTGTAGGAACAGAGTATATTGATGTGGTCACTGACAAGATCCAGGACTTGGAGTCCAGTCTCCTTGAAATGTTGGGAACCAATCCCCTATCTGTACACTTTGCAGAGCTTGCCCTCAGCTATGGTAAGAGGCACGGTTCAGTCCGCTCACTTGTGCATAGCCTCAGTACCTTCATGAAGAACGCTGAGTTGATTGAGTCAAGAATCTATATAAACCTTCCTTACGCTGTGGAAATGAATGGTAATTTCCTCTTTTGAAACAAAATGATTTGCTTGTATTTCTAGCTCTTTACGGATTTTGGTATTTTTCTTTGAATTTTTTTCATTTATATTTATAAATTTATTCGTCTGTGCATATGCATGTAGTTAGATGGGTGTAGATGTTAGGTGGGTGTATGCACATACGTTGTTTTCCCATATTTCCCACGGTCCTTTTCTCCTAACTATGAAATTCCCCACTTCAATTTCAAGTTTTGGGGTTTCCTTATGCCCGATGCCGAGAGTTTCCTGTCCTCACGGACTCTCGATTACCGATTCTCCGATATGGCATTTTATGTGCTAGCCCTCCAGGCTAGACATCCCCCTCATATGATCGTCGTTCCATGTGACCACCGTCATACTCTCTGTCAGAATTCGGGGTTTCGCGACTTCTCCTGGCATGATTTTCTCGTCACCGAGAATCCTGAAATGCCGATCCCCGATGCACGTGTGAGCTCTCTCTTCCATGTCACCACTTCCTCGTCGCTCCATCGGGTATCGCGATCGTGAATTCTAATGCAACAATTCCTTTGTATGCAGAAACCCCGAAATGTTGAACCCCGACTCTTTTAGATCCTCGAACATGCGTCCCTCAAATCGAATGGCTCTGACTGTGTCGGGAAATCATGGATCGCGATTCCATTGTGCAAGAGTTTCACGACTCCAGAAACTCCGATATCCCGAACTCCGACTTTCCGGGATCTCTCGCCATGCATCCTCACTTATGGACGGTTCAAAACTCCCGTCGAGATATCACAGATCGCGACTCCAACATGCGAGCGTTCTATGTCCTGGCAAACCCCGATATCCCAACTCCCCAGTTGGCTGACAGCTGGCCTCCACTACGCTTTTGTCCTTCTTCTCCGCTATGACGACAGTTGGCCCCCACTCATCAGGGTTTCACGGATCGCGAATTCAAAGTGCCTAAACATCATGTCCCCGGGATTCCCGATTTCCCGATGGGGCCAAACACCGATGGTTCTCGATGGTTGCCACCTGTCCCAGAGATGGGCGGCTCTGATTGTATCAGGATTTTCTCTATGGATTTCCCGACCTCTTGCTCACAGATTTTCCGGCTCTTCCCGGATAACGGACACCTATCCTCCACTCTGACTCCGGTGGTCCCACAATGCTTATGTCACTGTCAGGATATCGCGGATCACGATTCCCAGTGACAAGGTTTCTTGTCTTCGAAAACCCTGATTTCCCGATCCTCGACTCTTTGGGATCTCTTGCCACGTGTACCTGCTGTTTGGACGGCTCTGATCCTATCGGGAAATCACGGATCGCGATTCCCTGTCACAACGATTCTACACTTCTGAAATCCCCGATGGGTAAATCCCGATGCCTCCCCAGAATGCTGACGCATGTTCTGCCGAGATCAACGGCTAGGATCCTTTCTCGGGATTTCGAGAACCATAAGGTCTCGATTCTTCGGCTTAACAAAACCTCGATTCTTCGATGACTGATCTCCTGTCAGGCTCTCTTGGGTGGCGCTCGATTGCTGCCACGCGTCCCTCCAACGGACGACCCCGATTACGTCGGGATTTCGAGACTTCCAATGACCCGTTTCTCTTGTCCTCAAGAACTCCGATTTCTCGATTGACGATATGCCAATGGGCGCTTGATCTCCGCCACGTGTCTCTCTTCAACGAACGGTCCAGATCTGATCTCACTATTTCGAGACTTAAAATGTCCCGACTTCCTTGACCTCGTGAATCCTGATTTCACGAGCGCCGATATCCCGATGCCTTCACACATCTCGTCGGGATTTCTCCTCCTTTATCCCTTGAGGACTTAACTCCCTCGCAACTCCTTGTAGATCCGACGGCTGTCAGGTATCCGTCCGAGATCTGACGACTCAGATTCGTTCTCCCACGTAATAGGCAGCTCTCCTTCGGGATAATCGATTAGTTGCATAAAACATTACGTAGTGTTAAAATTGCTTTCTTGGCAAGGTTAAAATTTGTATGGGTCTATAGTTCCTGAGATTCTTCATTATTTAAAATTTTACTCAGGCTAATATAGGCAACTAGTTTACACCATTCCCGCGAAATGCAAGTCTTCTAAATTTCCTTTTTCCGACTGCGCATTGGCAGTTCCTCATTTAGGTAAGTTCGAGGTGAAGTAGGCCTTTTCAAGGTCTTGCAAAAGTCCTATTGCATTTTATATAGTATAATTCATGTAGTTATGGAATCTTGCCAACTTCAAGCCTTTGACAAAAGTTTCCCTCGACATTTCCATCGATTTCAGGTGGCTGTCTTACCCAAAACTTCATTGACAAATATTGCTCAAATAAAATTAAATTATCAACTCTCTTTTTCGTGCTCAATAGCTTTATCAGGCTTCTTTAAGGGTAGCCATTTTATAGGAAGTGATCCTTCAAACTTTCTGGTTTGCTGCCACTATTTTAAAGGCATTCCTTTGAATATTCAGACTAACTGTAGTAGCCATATATGATCCATTTACAGGGTATTGCCTAAAACGGTTGCTTGTGATATATATGAGACCATTTGCTTGGATAATATAGGGGTGCTATCCTGAGTATATTCTCTGATACTGTATCAATCATATTTGGTCAAGCTGAATGTTGCTTGACACAATCTATTAAGACACAATTAACGTGTGTTTCTTACAGGTTAAGCATGGCTGGAGTCAATCGTTTGGGATTTTGGCCCTTAGGCCCAGATTTCGAACTAAGACGCTCTGATACCATATGTAACAGCCAAATATTTCTCAACAACATTTACTTCCATAAGCAATTTATTTCATGAACTGAGATAACAACTTCATAATATAACAACAATATTTATAACAGCAACTTCAGCAACTTAAATTTATCAATGAATAATGCTTTTATTTTAGAATGAAATACATACATAGTTTAACAATTTACCTGGTTCTGATGCTAATTTCTGTTGCCTTGCTGCCTTGTTGTTGCCTTCCTACTACCTGATACCCGGATCAACACTGCCACAAACAAGAAAATAACTGCCCAAAACTACTGTCCTCCCTGCCAACTAGGAAAACTACCTAGCTCCAGGATATCTACGGATATCCTAGCCCCCATGCCCAAAACCTCCAGCAACTCGGTGCCTCAACTGATCAAAAGCCACAGTCCGAAACTCTCTGCTCACAGCAAATCTCCTAGTCCTCCCACATCCATCCTCCGTCGAATCCCCCTCACGTAATCCTTCCTTTCTCCCTTATTCCTCCTTCACCGACTCATGCAGTTACTTCTCCAACCACCCCTCGTCCTCCATCCTTTGTCCTCCTTCAATGTTTTATCTTCTCGAAATTCATAGGCTATCCCTCTCTACATACGCAACCATTTTATAACATTTTTCATTGATCTATTAAATTTATTTCTCAGGTCATTAAATGTGATCTGTAGTTAAATTATTACTTAGTTAACCACAATTATTTTCTTTAATTAATTTTACTTTGTATCTTTAAGCATTTATCCAATTAGGGTCGTTACATCCTTATCCTCTACCTTTTCATGGTTTAATTTTTCATTTTCATTGGCAAAAAACATAGTTTTGAGTTTGTTTTAGGGGTTACAGTTGTGCTCAGCCGTTCTCGCAGGCCAGCCACACGGGACCTACGAGAATGCCTCATTCTCGTAGGTGACCCCAAAGGCACCTGCGAGAACCTCGCACTGTGCCTAAAGGGCACCTGCAAGAACCACAAAGTGGAAAAAAAATTTAAAGTTTTGCTCCATGAAAAGATACCAAGTGTTGAATAGAGTTATTAACTTTCTTCTTATGCTTATTATGCAGGTATTTGGCCATCACCATGGTTCTGGAATGGCGTGAAAGAGAGCACGAAGAATATGATTCCATTGTCGAAAATCATCCGGCCACTGTTTCCGCTTTACGAGACTGTGGCCTTCTGAAATTCTTTCGTATCCTGGGTATGAGGGCCCAAGTCAGGTTATTGGAGTACCTTGTGCACATGTGGGATCCCGACCAGCAAGTATTCCATGTAGGGGTACACACATTGTCCTTGGATATCGAGGACATTTACTTCTTGATAGGACTGTCACAGCGTGGGTACCACACGAGCCTGACTGGTAGCAGAGGTGGTGGGCTGCCCATGAGTGAGTACTGTCGCTTGCACTGTGTTTCAGAAGCAGAGAGGAGCAAAGGGAAAGTAGCCATTTGGGGAGTGCGGGATTTGACCCTCCGCACTATTTTGTTCACCATTGCTCGTATGGCTGGGAGCGCTGCTCCTCACATGCCTCTCCAGAGCTACTTTCAGTATGCCATAGAGTGTACTGAGCCTCGGGTTTTTAACTGGGCAGACACAGTGCTTCGTAGCATGAAGAGGCAGTTGACCAAATGCAGGCGAGGCAACCTGAAGCAATTCGGGTACGAGTCTTTGTTGGTTTCCTTCTTTCTTGAGAGGGTTCCCTTGCTGAGGCTGCAGGTTGAGTGGGATTTATCAGCTCCAACAGATCCAAGAATGCTGAGGTGGTGTCAGCTCATGGCCCGGCATGTGGCTGGACCAATTATCAAATATAATGATGTCTTCTTTGACTGGTTGCGACCATAGATGTTGATGGTCGATGATTATGCTTATGCCGGGTTGGACTTCTGAGGAGATTCGGACTTGGTCCTGCCTGAGGGTGCTTAGTGGGGGGATCTTGGTAAGAAGTACACATTTTTATTTTTAAATGTTTTGGTGAATTTTATCATATGCAAATGTTTTTTTTTTATGTTCATCCAAGGTCTAAATACAAAATTCTTTTTTGATGACATAGACGTGGGGCCTTACCGACCTCCTGGTACTTCTCCTATTCAGCGACGAGGAGAGGTGGCTCCAGTGCCACAATGGGATGCCGAAGATTATGAAGCGGTGGAACAAAACCTAGAGGGTTTGACAACAGATATTCCAGACATGCCCCTTGGAGAGGTTCCACGACATTATCAGCATCATACAGTAGGAGTGTCAGAGTCCATTGGTCGACTGCTTCGTAGGGTTTCCCAGGCAGTCGTGTGTTACCGTGAACGTCATCCATGATGTCACTTTGTAGAAGCTATAAGCTTCAGATTTTGAAATTTTGGTCCTCGGACAGAACTTTTTTGTAAAAACTCTTTTGATCGTTATATATACATATGGTTTCTACCGATTTATCTTGTGTTGTGTAAAAATTAATGTGATTGATTTATAAATGACCCAAATGTCTGTCTAATACATAGTTAGCTAATGCATCAGTTAATGTATTTAGACGTCTAGGAATATGTTGATATTCAATATAATCAAAATAACGTTCCAAGAGGTGAATTCACAAATACACCCGTAACAAAGTAGGACTTTGAATAGTATAGACATTACTTAACTGTAGTACTACAAGCTGCAAATCAAGTTGTACAACCAAATGACGGATTCCGAGCGAGATAGCATCAATCAACAATTCGATAACGGTGCTATACTCTGCAATATTGTTGGTCGCACGGCCGAGACCCACACCTCGTAAGGAGACAATTTCGTTTGTAGGGGCGTAAATTGCCCATGCAGCAGAAGCAAGGTTTTGAGTACTACGGCTAGCTCCATCAACGAAGCCAATGTAGGGTAGTGAAGACTCCGACATATGGAAATCAAACACAACATCACATAAGGGTAGAACCCAGATAACGACAAAAGCAAGCTACAATAACACACAAGAAGTATGATACAATAAAAATACAGGTACTCATGCACAAGTGATATTATGCATAGTACTTCTTCAAGTACAACCCATTTCTGGGTTCACTCAGAGGGATACCATCGTAATCTACTAACTCATAAGCCCCTTTTTCCAAAACTCGTCTAACGATATAAGGACCTCGCCACATGGCTTCGAATTTTCTAGCTCCTAGCATATCTCGATCTTGTTCATAGAGGAGAACGAGATCTCCTTCGGAGAAAACATGAGGCTTGACATGTTTTTCGTATTGGGCCTTGACACGTTTTTTCTGAGCTTCTATGACTAGGGTAGCATCGCGTCGAGTTTCATCTAATCGCATAAGATACAATAGATGTTCTTCCTCAGCAGAAGTGTTCGGTAGGAGTTCAACAACTAGTTTTAAAGAGGGTATCTCGCATTCAATCGGGAGAATGGCTTCCAAACCATAGACTAACCGAAAAGGTGTAAACCCAGTAGCTGACTTGGCGGATATCCAGTAAGCCCACAATGTTGAAAACAACATTGTGCGCCAACTTGTTTTGTGAATCCCTATCATTCATTGGAGCATAGTTATGAGAACTTTGTTAATTGCTTCGACTTGGCCGTTGGCTTGTGGGTAATAGGGCATTGAGTTTTCATGGCGAAGACCCAACTTTTCAGTGAGTTCGGACATCATGAAGTTTCTAAAGTGGCTACCGTGATCTTGTGGTCTTTCCAGTGTTGTCAAATGTCGACATCGCCTCGGCCCATTTCGTAAATTAATCTATGGCTACAATAATGTATCCATGCCCCCCGGTCGAGTGGGGGTGACATGTCATGAAATCGATGCCCCATTTCGCAAAGGGACCAACAGATACCACAGGGTGAAGAGGAGCGAGATGTGACCATATCTTATGATTATAGGTCTGGCAAGCATGGCATTTTTGGACGGCGATTATGCAGTCGTCAAATAAAGAAGGCCAAAAATACCCTGCTCGTAAGATCTTCTGGGTAGTAGAATACCCAGACATATGACCACCATAGGCTCTAGAATGGCAGTCATTCAAAGCTTTCTCGGCTTCGTCGAACGTTAGGCAGCATCGAAAAGCTGAGTCAATCCCCCGACGATAAAGAGTATCCCCGAGGATAATATATTGACGGGCTTGGTAGTGTATTCGACGTTGGTCAGTACTAGACAAATTTGGCTGGAAAGTCTAGGTTTGGAGATATATGATGATATCGCCATACCAAAGATCATCAGAGCTAATGAGGAAAAGGGATTCATCGGGTAATGAATCAGCTGCTACATTTTCCGTTTCAGAATAGGGAAAGTCGCATATCAACTCAGCAAACACTAAGGACTTCTTGGACTTGGCTCGTTCGAATTCCAAGTCAAACTCCTGGAGTATCACGATCCATTTGGAGTATTTGCCCCCTAGCAATTGATGTGTGAGAATGTCTTGCATAGGGTTGTAGTTAGAAATCATTGTAGTCTTGCGAGAGAGGATATAGTGCCGGAAGCGTTGGATGGCTTGGACGGCTGCCAAGGCCAGTTTTTCGACATGTAAATACTTGGTTTCAGTAGGCGTTAGACTTCGACTCAAGTAATAGATAACATGTTCGTCGTTAGCATCATCCTCTTGGACGAGAACCATACCAATGGTGTAATCTGAGGCTGCAAGGTAGAGGAAATAATCGCGACTGTAATCGGGGGGAAAGAGAAGCAGAGCACGTGTTAGGGACAATTTCAAAGCTTCAACGGCTTTGTTTGCGATGGTATCCCATACGAACTCAGACCCCTTTTTTAGGAGCTGCGTAAATCCATGAGTTATTTCGACGTGATTTGGGATAAAACGACGAAGAAAGTTTTCTTTCCCCTGCAAACTTTGTAACTGGCGAAGTGTAGAAGGAGGAGGGAGATTAAGGATCACCTCAACCTTTAAAGGATCTACCCTGATCCCTTGACGCGAAACAATAAATCCTAGAATTCGGCTGGATTCCACGCAAAAAACACACTTGTGAGGATTCAAGCGTATACAGTAAAATCGACAGCGGACGAAAATGGCTCGGAGGTGGATTGGATGATCGACTCGGCGCATAGAGTGAGCGGGTAAATCGTCCAGATAAGGTTGCACGATGTGCTTGATATCGTGGAAGGCATAAGACATAGCGCGTTGAAAAGTTGCGCCAACGTTCTTCAGACCAAAGGGGAGTTTCCGATAGGCAAAAGTACCCCAAGGACAAATAAAAGTAGTCTTATGTTGATCCTCAGGAACAATGTTGATTTGATTATACCCGGAGAAACCATCCATCAGAGAGAAGATTTCACTTACGGTGCAATTGTCGACAATCTGATCGACGAAGGGGGTAGGAAATTTGCCTTTGGGACAAGCTTTGTTGATATCCCTATAATCAATGCATACATGGATTGTGCCTTGTTTCTTGTCGATCGGGACAATATTGGAAACCCAATCAGTGAGGGCCACCGCGTAAATAAAGATGGCTTTGAGAAGTTTCTCGACTTCAAGCTTGATAGCAGCCACTTTACGTGGGTGAACTGGACGAAGGCGTCGCCGGATGGGTTTAGCGTCGGGGTATGTCTTGATCTCATGTATCATAATGTCAGGGTTGATACCCGGCATTTCTTCATAGCTCCAAGCGAAGATGTCACAAAACTCTTTGAAAAGGGACATGTAGGTGACGACTTTGTCAGGAGAACACGAAGCTCCAATATGCACATTTTCGACAATTCCAGGTTTGATGGATATGTCGAGGGGAATAGTGGGTGAGATATTGCTTAAGTTACCTTCGGAAAACACATCGTGTGTGGACTCGGGAATGGTTGAGATGATGACAACGGTCGATGAGGTCGAGATCCGTTGGTAGTTCGTGATGGTATGTTGCTCCAGGAAGAGGATGGAACGATGATGTCCATTGTCCCAAGGGGTATCCTCCATGACAGACATGATCATCTCGTCTGTGGGAAAAACGACACAGAACGGATCTGGAGATAACTCACCAAGGGAGGGGGTAGAAGGGGTCGCCGATTGAATGGCCTGATAGGCGGATTAGACTGGACTTAATGGCATTTCGTCGCCATAATGAAGATGATCTCCAGGGTCAGGTACCATCCATGGGTCGTGATACACAGGAATTCCGTGAATCGAGGTGGAGATCATGTTGATTGAAGCGACAGACGAGCGTGGAACATCGGGTGGTGGAATGGGGAAAGTACCTATTAACGAAGAGTCTTTGACAAGGCCTATGCCGACATTCTCATAACTCGGTGGGGTTTTAGCGATGAACGGTACGTTGCCAGTATGAGTATCTGAGTTAAAGAAGGATAATTTGTCGAAGATGACTACCTTCCCTTGATGTGGAATCGATCCAGCTGCGGCCAAGCAGAAGATTGTAATCAAGAGGAGTGTCAAAGACTTCCACTTCGACTTGAACCATTTTTCCTTCTAACGTGATGGGCAACAAAGGAAGGACACCGTAGGGCTTAAAACCGAATCCATTGAAGGATTTGAGAGTGTTCTGGGATTCATTCAAAGAGGGAGAGCCAATGGCTTTCCAGCAAGTAAGAGACATGACACACGTCGAGGCACCCTCGTCGATAATGGTTCGATAAATGTTTTTGTCAGAGACAATCACTTGGATCTGGAACGCAAGTTGAGGGGGTAAACTTGGAATGTGATCTTCCAAGTCAAAAATTATTAAATTTGTATCCATCGGGTTGATTCCACCGATAGCTTTCAACAGTGCCTTCCGTTGTGTGGAACAACTTTGAAGGACTTCGAGGGCTGACATCGCAGAAGGTGCTTGGGCCAGATCTTCAACAATGTTGTAGTTCTGGGCTGAACGAGCATGAGTATTGAAAGCCAATTTCCGAACGACGCCCTTTGGGGGGGGGGTCGAAGAACTGTGTCAAGGCTCAGTTGTTCGAGATGAAGAGGACCATTGGTAGGTGGAGTCGCAGGAAAGGGTTGTACCAATAAAGGAGGTGGGTCATCAACCTTCTCTTTAGAGGGAGAATAATCTTTGGCTCGAGTGGTGAGTGCAATGTCGTTCTGCTTAGAATCGCCAGTACACATCAATACATAGGATGTAGTAGAAGGTGAGGGTTGGTCATGAATGACCAATTGGGCCTGTTGTTGAGACGGGAAGGGTTGGGACAAAACGGCCAGAGCAGGTGGTTTTGGGGCTCCTTGAAGGAACTTAGTGACCTCAGCGTGTCGTGGACAATCCTTTGTGTAGTGATCGTCACCACAGATAAGACAAGGGTATCGAGGTTTGCGCTTATCCCTATATTCAATAGGTGGAGTTTTGGTTCACTCTGCTTGAGAAGTATTTTTGTCCTCCTTATTCTTACCTCTTCCCTTTTTGGATTTGTTTTTACCGACTAGGGTAGATTGAACCGCATTTACCTCAGAAGTCTTGCCAGTGGGAGGGGTTGGAGACAGAGCATTTTGAACATTAGAAGAAGCAAGTTTGGGGTTGGTGCTTGAGGCAGAATGTGGTTGGGCATGGAAAGTGCCAATACACCGTCGGCTGCATGAGAAGCAGCTGGAGTAGTTGAAGTGGCGGAAGTGGAAGGACGAGGTGCGTCAGGTAGTAAGTCGTAAAGGGTACCTGTTTGTGAGTAAATGAGGTCAAGGTATTGAGCATGACTTATGGACTACTCTTCCATGACCACTCCACCCATGGCGATGTCACGACTGATGTCGCTCATAGATGATTTTGTGAACCACTCTGCCAACAACTAATCAGGGAGTTCGAGTTTGATGAGACGTCGTCTCCGTCGCCACTCATGAATGTGATCAGATATATGAGTGGCTTTGTTTTGTTTGAAAGAACTCAAAATATCGGTCCTCGTTTCATAACGGATCGGTAACTGGTAGTGGGTGAGGAAGGCCATAGCTAGGGTGTTGAAGTCAGCGAAGAAACCTCGTGGTAATTCTATATACCACTTCACAGCAGAACCTGTGAGGGTCCGTTGAAAAAGACGTAAACGAATAGATTCATCCATCAACGAGTTGGATGAGCACTAGAGGTGAAAAGTCATGACATGATTGTTCGGGTCCTCTCCCGCTTTGCCGTCGAATTTAGGGATGTCTGACGGTAGCTTGGCTGGTATGGCGGGCCATTGGGGAGAGTGACGAATTGGATCATTTAAAATCCTTGATAAGTCCAGGAGATCCAAAGTGGCCAAGAAGGGTAACTGTCGATTCACATGCAGGTACTGGTGGCTTTGGGGAGGAAGCCCCATCGGAAAACCAGTAGGACCATAAGAAGTCTGCATATAATGTGAAGACCCAGGCAGATTCGGTGGTGGTTGTAGAGGAAAGTAGCTCATGGGATTGTATCCTTAAACAGGGACGTGAGTTTGAGCATTCGAGCCCCAAATAGGATTGGACGTACCTGGATATGGTTGGCCTATACTAGGGGGTATAACGGATGCAGCTGGAAGCTGTTGCCCCCCAGTCGATTGAGGAGTATGTTGTATCAGATGATTCCAATACTGGGCCAAGGATGGAGGTATGTTTTGTCCATAAGGTGTGGTTTGTCCTCCAATCGGGGGTTGTGTTCCAATTGGGGGCAGTGTTCCAATTGGGGGTTGTGTTCCAATTGGGATTTGCATTCCAATAGGAATTTGCCCGCTAAGGGGGGGTTGAATCAAACCTCCTTGGTGAAATTGTCCACCAACAGGAATCTGGTAATTTGGTGTGAATGACGAAATACTGCCACTAGGATTAATACTTCCAGTGGAGGACGAGAAAGGTCCTCCAAAAGGGGGTTGAGGAAGTGTTGGAATGAAACTGGGAAGAGAATGCCCAGAAGAAGAGGGACCACTAGGAGTGTCGGATGGGGTTTGCGTGGGAGTGGGAATGGAAGCATTCAACGCACGGTATCCGGGCGGTAGTGTCGGGGTGACACTGGGCATGAGCGGTGTGCCGATGGGGGCTTGACTAACCGAGGTAATCCTAGTGTGAATACTCATAGTATCTGTGTAATGGACCATTTTTATAGGGATGGTCAAGATGTGGTCAGATCGCGGGGCGTCCGTACCAGGAAAATAATAGGCAGTAGTAAATGGTACTTTGTCTGGGTTAGAGGTTTCAAAGAGCACAGGTGAGATGGTGATTTCAATGCCTGATCCTGCACCAAAAAGGTCCCGTCTAAAAACGCCCGTAGACCAAAAACGATCTTGGCCCTCTATTCCTGGAAAGGGTCCGATCAGTGATCCAAAAGACACAACAACTAAGTCTCCGGAAGAATTCACTCGAATAATCTGTCTCTCAGAATCAGGGCGAAGTCGAAAGTCCTCTCGAGTATTGGTAATTCAGAAATGTTCTAGAGAGTCGGTTCGTTCCACTTGTGGCGTGGTAACATCTTGGACTTCACTCTGTTGAGGAGATCCCTCAGGTGAGCTTGTAGGTAGGGGTTGAGAACCTTCCAGATGCTCTGGAGATAAACCCTGCATTCTACGTGAACGATGTGGAGGATCTATTGTGAATGAGTTACAAACTTACGAAGAAAATATTATGGTCAACTTAGGTAAACCAACAGCATGCACTAGTAAACAAAATCTAGGAAACAATACCAAGCAAAGAAAAACTTCTAATTCCGAAGTCACTAGTTGGTGATGAAATCCAACGTCGCAACAACAAGACGAGAAGGGGCTGGGCTAGGGTGGAAAAATTACGCTGACGACCTGCTTAACGGACTTACACCCTAGTGCAAGCTCCCACACATAATTGTGGGTATACCCTCCAAGGAACCCGAGTGAGTTTGGACAACGTCGATTCCAGGTACCATGAAGACTTACCCCTTCACAGTCACCTTGTGTAAGACCCTATAAAGATAGGCCGCTAAGGTTACCACTGACAACAATAAAGCCTGGGGGGATAGTCGATAATCCGATCCACACGCAAGGGCAGGGTATCTAGCCTGAAATCAACTCAAAAGGCTTCCACTCATCATTGTGGGTATACCTCCAAGTGACCCCCGTAATACATGCAATCTCTACACCGATATCAACAAAGTAGGGTGAGTAACTCTGTCAATATCAATGTGACCTCGGGTTTAACCCTTGTGTGAGAAGGGCTTCCCAGGACAAAATGTTGTAAATGGGATTTGACACTCCTTAACACAAGATGTTATTGTGTGTTTTGTGATTTGGAGAGTTTATCTCTCAACCTATTCCAAAGCGCTAGCCTAGCTAAATGTTGGTGTAATAGAGCCCTAGAAAAGAGTTACTAGTTAAATTTTACAATTGCGCAATGTTATTAAGGGTTGTTGTTACTCAAAGGAAACGGAGATGAAACTGATGTTGTATGAGACTCTGACCCAACGATGCATAGATAGGAATGAAATATATCAATTTTCGTTCAATGAATCCTATGTATGAGAGGGAAAGAGAAGTTCTCTGGACAAACCTTGAACTACGATACACAAATTCCTTTAAAATGCAATTTCAACGAATCACGCAATAATGACAATTCTCTATTGTTTCTTTTTCAATAATTTCAACAATCGATTTTCGATATTTTCAAAGACGAAAATGATTTTGAAAGAAAAATGTTTTTCACTTTTCAAAAAGGACCTACACCATGATGGTGAAAGTGAGAAAAACCAAAAACTAATGAACAAGAAATAAACAAAAACCCAAACCAATCTTTCAATGGAAACAAAAATGACAAGCAAACCAAACTAGTTTTTTCAATTGCATGAGAAAAATAATCTTCCAAATAATGAGCAAATGAGAAAGACAAAGAATCCCAACTTTCAACCGATCACCGGTTCTTAACCAAACAAGCACTCAGACTCCAAAATCAGAGAGTATATCTTTGCCAAGAAAAGTCAAGAGATGAAAGTCGAGAAAAAGATGGACAGGAAGAGCCTTTGATTTCCGAAGACTGATTGTGCACAAAATCCGAAGACAAGAAAACATCAATCAATGGTCCAAGAAGCTCTTTTCAGGCACGTATACTGATCTAGGCAGCTGAACATGCAAAAATCTTAAATCCAAAATTTTGAAAAGAGGGTTCGCAGGCTATCAGTGTTACACAGTGTGAGAATGGGTCATTCTTGCAGGCTAGCTTTGAGCAGAGTGCGAGAACCTCACACTGGACTTAAAAGAAAAGTGCAAACTCAAAGTATTCTCGCAGGCCACTGTGGGGTTCAGTGCGAGAATGTCTGAAACTAGGCAAATTTTTGGAAAAAGACAAAAAATTCGAAGGGACTTCTGGACCCAGAGGGTCTATCAGGGTGTCTTGAAGACTTAGAGATTGATAGAAATGGAGAAAGGTAAGGCAAGAGAAAATGGCCAAGGAAAAACATCAAACACCACAAA
>JASDQU010437984.1:77846-93421 GCA_032191745.1 Picea mariana | reverse complement strand
CTAGATCCACCTGGATCTAGAACAAAACAGGACAGGACATGACTCTTTCCCTAAGTTATGACCATTGAATTAGCTAGTAGGGAGGAACAAGTGACATACCTTTGTATCGCTTCCTAGGGTCTCTGTTGCTCTCACTTCGCTCCGGCGCTCTCATGAGGTCAAGACCAAGAAAACACAAACCAACCAAAGTGAAGATAGCAAAATATATTCAATCGTCAACTTATGTGTATGATCAAGGAATTGCACAATAAAGTAAGAATGACTTTATGGGAAAAGGACTTGTCGTTGTATCATATTAATCGAAAGTAGAAGATACAACCTAATCACCTTGATGTCGCAAGCTTCCTTTCGGTGGCTCTTGATTCCAACACACACACTTGCTCAATCCTTGTATGAAGAAGATCCAATTCCTCTTGAAAGACTTGCTAGAGTCTCCAAGCTCCTGTTCAAGCTAGGTCCTTCACACAATTCCTGCACCGATTCTCCAATTAATCTTGCTTAACCTTTTCCATGAGAATCCCATCAATATATAGGAGAGGATGAGATGGTTACTTGGATGAGAATGATCCCACAATATCAGGGAAACCAGTAAAATGATAACCATTCGAATGCCAACCCATTCTCTAGAAGATTCCCTTCTAGAACCATAGAGACTTCATCTTTTTCCAAGCTTGAGGACAAGTTCAGACCCTATCTATGTAGCACAGTGCGAGAAGTTCGCACCCTAGCTGAAGGCAGCCTGCGAGAATGGGTCATTCTCGCACCCTAGGATATAAGCAACTTGAGAACTCTCTTCAAAAATATGTTTTCTGGGAAGAGATGAATGTCACTTTTCTCAGGAGAAAGTTCTTGTTAGGAGCCTGAGTACACCATCATCAATACACCATCAAGATGACCAAAATCATGGGTAACAACAGAGAATTGATAAAGGATCAAAATATGATATGTTTGTGAACTGAGAACACAACAAAAGAATGAGTACGAGATAATGAGTTGATCCATGTATGTGATCAACTCATGAAGACAAAATAACCGACACACAGTCATGATTAAAAGAGAGTTAATTCATGAGCATTACGAATAAAGGATAAAAATGAAAAATGATATTAATTAAAGAATAATATTATCATTTAAATGAAAAGGTGCCTATAAATTTAATTGACAATTTTTGTATGATATGTATAGTTCTAACAAGATGGTTGCTTGCAGGTTTATCAGGATTAGAGGTATAACCAAATCAATTCAAGAATAGGATCATATGTTAGGGTCATGAAGGCATGACTTTGCTTACAAAAGTTGGATGAGGTACTACAAAAGAAAGAATCCTCACATGGGACATGAAGCTAGCAGGTGAATAATGTCATTAATGGGCATAGAAAGGAAAAGTAAGGCTCCATAGCCTTGAAGGTAGAGATGTGTAGACAGTTGCAAGATTGATGTGGAAGGAAACAAAGAACTTAAGAGGTGTTGTGTGAATAATCTCTATGTGTCAAGTATAGGAGTTCCAGGGAAGGATTTGTTAGATATGAATTATCTATTGTCTAAAAGCTTAAATCAAAGTTCACAGTGGAATCAAGATGCCAATGCAGAGGAATTGGAATGCTCTCTCACTTCAAAAGTGGCACTAAATGAAAATGGATTTCCATTGGGGAATGGTACTAAGTGGGAAAGAATGGCTAGGTGGAACGTGGCTAGAAAAGTGTTCAGACCCAGGGAACCATAATGCAGATGAGAAGAATGGGAGCACACAAGGCATCAAGGATCTAAAGCAATTCAAGGACAACCAACTACAACAGAAATAGATAAATAAATAAGTGAATTGAAACAGAAATGCACTAGAGTGCATGAAGCATACAATGAAGTTAAATTGCATATGCATTAGTAGGCATGCTGACAGTAAATGTTTGGTGCATATGGATGTGTAATTTTGCATATGTACATGCTTGGATATACATATAACATGCTGGTGAACTTAGAATAGTCTGTTATTATGAAATAATGTTTGAGTATGACTAAAGGATGGATTATGTATTCAGGAAAAATGATACAGCAGGGTTAAATATGTGGATGTTGTTGTTGCTTATAATTTTCATCGAGGTGAAGACCCATGAGGATGGCAGGAATGGTGATCAAAATGATGAAGGGGGAAGTTTGTGAGATTCTACAAATATTAGTTGGTTAAACAACAACAAGTAGGTTGGTAACAACCAAGCAGGTATGCATTTAGTTTATGTTGATGCATACATGTTGAAGGGGATCGAGGTAAGGATTCCCTCAGTTAATTTTCAGTATTTAAATTGATATGTAATGGTCGAAGGCCTAGCGTGTGTAAGTGTTGTTGATGCTAGAATTCACTTAGATAAAATGTCAGTTGCATATTATGTTATGATTGGTTATGGGATCATAACCAGGTTAATTCAGGAGACATACTCCTTATATAACAATGAATACCCATATAGCTAGTCATGTGTGAGACCATAATATGGTTGGATATGGAAGGGCTATAGTGCTATGTGAGTGCTCGATGGTATCTACTATATATCTGATGTTTGGATTGCAACCTCTTTGCCAACACTAAAGAGAACTTAAGGATTATATTCTTGGTGTTGTGTTTGGGTGGAAAAGGAAGGTAACCAAATAGTTAGGCAATCAGTAGGAAGTGTGTGGATGATGTGTTGAATCATTGGCCAGACCTTCCAACTCATCATGGTGGAATACATGACATAGTTATGTGGTATTATGTAGTCAATGCACGAATGCATTGTGTAGATGTGACCATGGGTATTGACACATTGATTGTTATCTTATTAACTGTGGCATTATGAAAATTCTGTGTGAATGATAATACATGTGTATGTAATGATGATTTCATTCCAATTGATAATTGGATTAATAGAATTAATTGAATTGTAGTTGTAAACAATTCTGAGAGCACTTTGTGATTTTTTTTTTAATCATTGCCATGAGAATATGTCTTGTACATGAGATAGTGACAATTTGTTTGGCTGAGGAATGTTGAAATTGCAGGAGGAAAGGGGTCTTGGATATGGCAATGTTGTAAGCCCATAAAGAAGACCAATGCCTATTGTTGCAAGAGTCAAATTGTTATGAGCAGAAGCTCATGTCTAGAAGTTTTATTTTTCCTATATAAAACACTTTTGGGAATTATGATTTGATAAATACTGACGAATTGTTTTGGCCGAATGTAAATTGAATAAATTGTAGGTAGAATGGTCTTGGATATGGCAGGGATGTAAGCCCATAAGGAAGAATGATATCTATAGCTGCAGAGCCAACCATTATGAGCAGAAAGATCATGCTTGGAAAATTTTATTTTCTTGTATAAAACAAATTTGACATTTATGTTTGAAATGGTTATAATGATATCTCATGATGACTGTATGTGTATAATACAAATAATATGTTGGATATGCAAGATGGAAATCATGGAAAAGGCTAGTGTTGTGACATGAGAACCCTGTGTCCCTAAAAATCTTCTTGTGCAAGAGAACCTTGGTCAGGCAAGATGGATCGCCTGAGGGATTGCATAGCAAAGAAGGGGATGCCTGAGCTTGGGCCTGGAAGGTGAGTGACCACAAGGACGAAGATACTTTGATAGCTCTTGATTGGGGTCATGCACACAATGGGTATGTCAAGGAAAATAGTGAGCCAAGTTAACGAGACAACCATATGGATGCAGATCCATCAACCGCACAGATAAGTATTATATTGGATTATGAAAATTTACTCTTACAATATGAGAAAGAATGAGAATTTTATGCACAAATTTTGAACTGACATGCTCGCTCATTTGAACTATTGTAGGAAAATGATGAATTTTGAAGATCTAGAAAAGTACCAGACTATGAGATAAAATAAGGTGATGTTGGAGCAACTAAATGACAAAGGCATGGAAGGAAGAAAGTCCAATGGGCTTGCTACAACTGGAGTTCTGGAACCCACAACTCTGAAACTTCTTGGTCGAGTGCACTGAAGCCGGGGAGAAGTGGAACAGCCTAAGGGACTGCATGGTAGAGAAAGGGGTTCATTTCTTTGGGTTGTGCAGGGCTGAGAGGGAAGGCGAGCTTATTGGTTGGAACTGCTGCCAAAAATATAAATTATGAAGATCATCATACATGTTTTGGGTCGGAATGCCTATGCATACATGTTTTAGGCCAGAGTGCCTATATATATAAGATTGGGTTGGATTGCCTGTGTGAATTAATGCCAGAGCGCCTGGAATTGTAATGTTAATAACATTGGAATGGTGTTGTGCACTAAGGACAGTGCCAAAATAAGGGAAGGGGGATGTAACATCCTGGTTCTAACCCTTATAAACTATAATGTATTATGTAAATATGACTTAGGTTTGTGAGCCGGTAAAGTTGAAAAGGGGCCAGAGTACCTAGGAAATGTAACACTTCCTATACATTAATAAAATACACCGCTAGTTGCAAGACCGACAAGGACAAAAGAGATAGGGGGCTATGATTCCACGAGAGAGGGGGCTTGAGGGGCTAAGTCTTGTTATTATTATTTTATTTATCCATAATTGATTTTATGGAGAACAAGGGGTTACATGAGCTTCTTGGGAGGGAGGCCATGTGGCTCTTGTCTTCATGTAATTATTTAAAAATCCCTTGGGGGATGTTTTGGGGTCGTTCTTCCCTTGGTTCATCCTCTTCTCACTGGTTCACTTGTTCTTCTTCCTCTTCACTCACTACTGTGAGTTCGTGTGCTCTTGGGCTGAGCATGGAAACGAATGGCAGGAAGAGGAGAGCCATCGTTGAATGGTTGTAATGATTTACTGATCATTCCAGGAGGGAATGGATGCCTGTGTGCATGAACTTGATGGCAGTTCAAATGGAGCTATCCACATCTGATATTCCTTGGAATTTCCAGTAGGGAGATTTCCTGACCAGTGGCACTGGAGCCCTAGAGAGAAATGGAATAGCCTCACAGACTGCATGGCAGAGAAAGGTGTTCATTTCTTGGGGTTGTGCAGGCTGAGGGGGAAATAGAGATGGAAATTAGGCTCGTTGTGAGTTTGGGAAACCTGAGAGCTACTTAGTCAGCTACTGTGTATTTATACTTGGCCTAGGACCCATCCTTGTGGATTCATAGCCCTGGCTCGGGGGTGATCTGTTGTTAAGATTAAATGAACAACAACATCTATGGTTGGGAGAAACATCCTTGGTTTGCAGCCAATTGGTGAACATTTACTTGCAAAGATATAAAGTGCTCTCTGTGTTTTTTGTTTATTATTTTCAAAACGAAATGAAATCATAGATATTACAATGAAATACTCATGAAAATTGTCATAAACAGATAAATACATCAATACATGATTTCTATTAATGAAATAATTGTAAAGAGACTGTAAAAATACAGAGTGCAAGACTTGCTAGAATGGTGGCAGCTTTATCTCTAAGAAGAGACGTGACAGATATGTTATTTTGCAAGAAGATGATTACAATGAGGTTCTGAAGGAATTTTTATGATAAACATAAATGCGAAAACCATAGGCATCGAAAAACCTAACTCTAGGAGATGAAACGCCAAAAGTCATGTGGGTCCTATTGGGGTAAGTTAATGCATTAACTTCTCGGGGTCGTAACTTTTGCATACAATCTCCGTTTTAGGCGTGTGATAGCTCGTTGGAAAGATATTTTCAAGAAATATGCATTATTCCATGAAACTCTAACTCTATCTATAGTTTGACTATGGTAAGCCAAGAAAACGTTGTTTAGAGCCCCAAAATGACCCTGGAAGTACAAAAAGATGTACTGACATGAAAACTTCCAAAATAAGCTAGTTGGAACATGTGGGTGGCCATCAATATCCACCTGGATGTTGTGTAGGGCTTCAGCACAACCCTGTAACAAAGAAATGTCCCCATTACAAAGAAACATGCTCAACTGAAAATTGTCTAGATGAGCCAGTTGGAATATGGAACAGCTGGGTGGCCACCAATATCCACCTGGATCAATTCCAAAACAATTGTGCCTTTATTTTCAGGTGGCATTTTTTGCATGTACACTACTTTTATTCTTTTGGTTGACACATGTATGTTAGGTGTGCATGGGATCTTCTTCTTTGATAATAAGAAGACACAATGCGTACCTTATTAGTTGTTGATCTAGAATATATTTGCAGAACTAAATGAATACAGATTATTATCAAAATATTCTTAACAAAAAATAATAGATATACAATAAAATTGGTTTCTATTCAATAAGAAAATAAGCTGAAACTGTAAAATGCAGCGAAAACAAGCTTGCTAGAATGGTGGCGGCCAATCTCTGAGAAGAGATGTGACAGATGTGCTCATTCACAAGAAGATGATTACAATGAGGCTAAGAAGGCCTTTTTACAATAAACAGGAATTTCAAAAACCCTATACATCCAAAAAACCTAACCCTAGGAGATGAAGCGCCAAAAGTCATGTGGGCCTCGTTTGGGTAAGTTAGTACATCAACTTCTCGGGGTCATAAGTTTTGCATACTATTTCCATTTTAGGCGCACGATATCTCATTGGAAAGGTATATCTGAGGACTACACATTTGTTGTTGACTATCAAAGGTCATTCTGACTGTGGCGAGCCCTAAAAAACATTTTTTAGGACCTCAAAACGACCCTACAATTCAGGGACCCGAAAACTAGGGAAAAAACTGCCAAACTGAAAACTGCGAAAATGAGCCAGTTGGAATAGGTGGGAGGCCACTGACATCCATATAGATCAGTTTCACCTCTAATTGATAACTTTTGTCACTGGGTCGTCTGATTGATACCTTGAGCAAATCTAAACCAAAATCCATCAATTTCTTTGGAAAGTGATAATGTGGTCACGCCTATACTAGGCGACAGTTTTAAAACAATTGAGGGAGGGTTACCACAACATTCGCATTTGCACGCAATTAATTCTCCAATTTTATGGAATTTAATACTAAGGTAGGTTTGGAACATGGGATCATTGTGTGACCCATGTCCCAACAACACTTTGAGATAACTATCGATATGGCAGTTTAGAACATTCTCATTTCTATGCAATTTCTCCTCCAATTTGATGGACATTATTCTTGAGGTAGGATTGGAACATGGGTGCATTCTGTGACCCATGCATCAACAACACTCTAATATAGCTTGTTGAATTATTGAGGGGGGGTGAATCAATAATAGAGCATTTTAATTCTTTTTAACCACAAAATGCAAGTGTTATATCATTGTAGCATTATCATCCAATAGTTGCAGAGTAAATAAACAATGAACAAATGAGAAAGCATACACATACATAATACACCAGTGTTTTTATGTGGAAACCCAAAGCAGGAGAAAACCACATAATGTTTTTTCTTATATGTCTTTAAGAATTACATTCATTGGAAGCACCAACTTCCTTTGTTTTCCAGCTGCAACTAGAAGGAGGCTCCAACCCCCTAGTTTCTCAGGCTACCACTTGAGAGAAGCTCCAACTCCCCAATTCTCTGGCTACAACTAGAAGGAGGCTAACACCCCTTATGTTCTCCGACTACAATCGGAAGGTGGCTAGAACCACCTGTCCTTGCCTCGTCCAACCGCCCTGACATAGAAGTAGAATGATGGAACCACTATCACACTATCACTGTGAGAGATACTGTTGTAAACCTATACCAATCAACCTGCACCAAACAACCTGTAATCAAAATGTACCATAAACAACATGTAATCAACCTGTACCATAAACAAGTGCATCAACCATGCACCAACCTATATCTCAACCTGTACCATCAATGAGTGCATCAACCATGCACTAAATATGTACCAATCATGCATCAAAGAAACATAAATTATGACTCATCAATATGTACCAACATCATCAACTATACACCTCATGTATGTGCCAACTCATCAATTACTTGCCTCAACCATGTACCCAACATGTACCTCAACCAAAATCCCTCATTAATTTCATCATCCAAATATGATTTATAACTTTGTAATAGACCCAGTGTATATGATCACATACCTGCAAACCTTTCTTAACTTTAATAACAAGAGACTAGCATTTTCATCAAACTTTACTTTAGTCTCACATGACTAATTTTGGATTAGTCAACAACCCTAACTTGAAATAATCATAAATATGTACCTGTAATGAATAAATATTTGAAAATAGTACACAATGTTCTTCAGTGTCTTTTGTGCAATTCCTCTGAGTTTCAATGCTTGGAACCTCTCAGTAAAGGAGTTATAGAAAAAATGGCATACCTTGTTGAATTTTGGCTTATTCTAGAGAGCTAATTTGTAGAGCGTGTCGCGCATGGAATATTTGTTGTATGGATCTAAAAATGCTACACAGAATAATACATATTGTACTTTAACCAATACATTTGGTCTTACTTAATTTGGATCTATTATGAAGAAGTTATGACGTTTTTACCCGAAACACCTTAGAAAGCATCATCAAAACAATTTATCCTTCCTTGACTTTAGGCCTTCTTTACTTCACCTTCCCTCTTAAATTCGCCTTAGATATCCTTTGGTTACCTCAATCACTTATAGATATTAAATATGCTCAAGTGTTATTAAAACGAGAGACCCTTTCCTCTTATTTATACTTTTATGTAGCTTCCTCAAGGGGTTACCTTCTAACTATCTTAAGCCACTTTCCTTATTGTAGGGATAACCCACTTCTAACAACTTGTCCACTTAGTAATTTCTCTATTAACTTTATTATTTAAATAATTTCATTTGTATCCACTTTGACTTATATTAAACTCATCACTTCACTTTATTATTTAAATAATTTCTTCTTTGCAACCACTTCGACTACTTTGACCTTTTGGGGCTTCTAGATGACTCATGAGGGTTCTCCAACTTCACATGGCCATAACTCTCTAACCATGAGGATTTATGTGATGTTCCACATACCACCAGAAATGGCATGACATGTACTGTCCATATAGAATAGTATTACCTTCAAATATATTAAAACTCGTACCATTATACATCAAACAAACTTGGGTACATTACCCAAACCTTTGTGCTACCAGAATTCGCTATCGGACTTTCTTCAAGGGTTGAAATCAATGACAACCAACCCAAATAATATACAATCTCCCCCTTTG
Organism: Picea mariana; assembly: GCA_032191745.1. Lineage (NCBI taxonomy): Eukaryota > Viridiplantae > Streptophyta > Pinopsida > Pinales > Pinaceae > Picea > Picea mariana. The sequence goes on along the minus strand of JASDQU010437984.1, from coordinate 84,314 downwards.
GCATTGACGGCAACACTCTGATGCAATACTAGAGTAATATCACTCATGCTCCCCTGTGAACATCGATCCCCCTGGAACCATGCCTCTGTGTTGTTTCTCCAATCATTTACCTTTGCATCTGATAAATCTCTTCCCCTTTGTCATCAATGGAAAAGGTATCTTTCCATCCGGGGATGCTCCCCCTGATTGAAATCTTCCTGAAATTGATCTCCCAACCTGAACTATCCTCTTTATGCTGCTTCCTTGTGTAAATTTAATACATTTAAGATAATCATTCAAAAGCATTTTGGAGTAGAAATTACTCCAAGTCTCTGGCGAAGATACTCAAAGGCTTCCCTTAGAAGCGGTTTTGTAAAGATGTCTTCCACTTGTTCTTTTTTGCCCACATATTCAACTCTGATGTTCTTCTCTACAACCTGTTCCCGTAGAAAGTGATACTTTATTGGAATGTGCTTCATCTTGGAGTGCATCACCCGGTTCTTTGAGATACTGATGGCGCTTGAATTATCACAATAGATTGGAATGGGTTCATCATACTCAACCTGTATATATGTCAAATTGTGTTTCATCCATAGAACTTTAGTAAAACATATTGTTGCTGCAATATACTCTGCTTCGGTTGTAGATAAAGATATTGATGATTGTTTCTTTCTTAATCAATATACTAAACATCCACCCAAGTAGAACGTTGCTCCACTGGTGTTTTGTTGGTCATAAATGCAACCTGCACACTCTGCATCTATGTAGGCAATAAGTGATATATCCTTTCCTTTTGGATACCATAATCCAAAATCTTTTGTTCCTTTGAGATATCTGAAAATCCTCTTCACTGCTAAAACATGTGATTCATTTGGTGTTGCTTGAAATCATGCCACCTTACCAACTTCTTGCATTACATCTGGTATGGATGCAGTCACATATATTAAGCTATCAATCGTTGACCTGTATTGCCTCTGGTCTGTAGACTTTGAATCATCATCTTTGCTGAACTTGCAACTGGTTTGCATAAGAGTGGTATCTGGTTTGGAATCTTCCATTCCGAACCTCTTTAGAATTTCTCTGATATACTTAGTTTGAGAAATAAAAATTCCTTGGTTTCTTTGACATATCTGAAGACCCAGAAAGAAGGATAGTTCTCCGAGTAATGACATTCCAAATTCAATCTACATATCCTTTGCAAATTTCTGGCTTAACCTGTCATCAGTACTTCCAAAAATAATATCATCAACATAAACTTCAGTTAATAAAATACTATCTTGAGTTACCTTGATGTAGAGGTTGATGTCTGCACTTCCTTTTCTGAACCCTGCCTACTGTAAATATTTATCTAGTCTAGAGTACCATGCTCTAGGAGCCTTTTTTAGACCATACAAGGCCTTCTTCAATTTACACACATAATATGCGTTCTCTAACAATTGAAATCCTTCTGGTTGTTCAATGTAGACTTCTTCTTCAAGTTCCCCGTTTAAAAAAGTTGATATCACGTTCATCTGATACACTTTAATATTCTTGGAGCATGCATAAGCTAAAATCAATCAGATTGCTTCCATTCTAGAAACTGGGGAAAATGTCTCTTCAAAGTCGATTCCTTCAACTTGTGTGTATCCCTTACATACCAATATAGCTTTTCTTCTTGTAACATGTCCATCTTCATTCAATTTATTTCTAAAAACCCACTTTGTGCCAATCACATTTTTATTCTTTCATCTTGGAACCAATTCCCAAGTGTCATTCTTCTCTATTTGATCCAATTCTTCATCCATGGCTTTATTCCAGAATTCATCCTTACTGGTCTCTTCAAAATTGTTTGGTTCAATCGTAGATAAGAGTGTTAGGTGCATTTGTTCTGGTGAACGGATTCTTATTCTAGTCTCAACTCCTACATCCTTGTTTCTGATAATCTGATATGAAGGATGATTCTTTTGTATTCGTTTTCTAGGTGTCTTTGGAGGCACTTGTTGAAATCGCTCTTCTAATTTTGTCTGATCTTCTTCATCTTCCTCTTCTACTTCTTCATTTTTTTCTTCTTCTTTGTAAAGTTGTTCCACTGATTCATTTTTTTCTTCTTTTGATTCTCGTCCACCTGTTTCATCAATTGTTACATTGATTCTTTCCACAACTTTGTTCAATCTCATATTGTAACACTTGTATGCTTTCCTTGTACTTGAGTAACCAACAAGTACTCCTTTGTCCACACGAGAGTCAAACTTTTCCATTCTTCCATCTTCTCTTTTGATGTAGCATTTGCTTCCAAATATTCTAAAGTGCTTCACATTTGTTGCCATTCCCTTACATAGCTCGTAGGGAGTTTTGTCATTGTTGTTTCTGAGCATTACTCTGTTTTGAATGTGAACTGTTGTATGCACTGCATGTGTCCAAAAAATATCTTTCAATTTGGAATCCATAAGCATTGTTCGAGCCATTTCTTGTGTAATTAACATCCATAATGTTCCTTTGTCTCTGAACCAATATATGAATCCATGCTCTCATCCACTGTCATATATATGTCCAAACCTACTAAGTGTTCTTACAAATCTATCTCTGTCCATACTGTCCAAGACTCTACTGCAAAATTGTCCATAATGTTGACCCATTTATTACTATACTATCATGAAGTCTTCACTACTACAACTATCAAACTGTACTTCTGCTAACTGACTTCTCTGGATCTGTCTGCTCAAACTCTGCAAGCTGCTCGAAGGATGGTTATTTGGTCTGTCACAACTATCGCATAGACTCCCCATGTCTAATATTCATGTTACCTGGGAGTCTCTAAGTCATATGGCTCAGAACAATTCCTTCTCAGATGTGTATTCATCATCATATTCATTGGTAGATTCATCATCTCTCTGAGATCTGACTTCTTTCTTTCTTTCTGTCTGTGGATTTATCTTTCACTACAATGCCTGAAAGTACAATCTCTTGAATCTGCTCCTTATTTACCTGTCCTTCTTTTCTTTCAATTATTTTCCAAACCTTTTTGTATCTAACATCTTTCTTTTTCTCTGTAGAATTTTCTTCATCTCATTTTATTATCAATCTTGCGATCTCTGGGATGTAGTATTTGTTCATCCGTTCTTCATGTTTTCTTATCCATAATTTTTTATATCTAATATTAGTGTTGTCTTTCATGGAAGTATCGATCATGCTTCTATAATCACTAGCTATGTGTCCATAGTTATGACATTTGTAACATTCAATGTTACGTGGGGCCACATAGGCATTTCTTGCTTGAACATTTTTATAATCCCTGCAATCTGCAACGTTATGTCCAAAATTAGTACAATAAAAACAATGACCATAAAATAAATTTGCATACCTGAGAGCGAATTATCTTCTTTGTGGTGTAGTCCTTCTAAATTTCTGCCTTGACTGATCATGATTGAAGCTTCTTTGTGGCTTGAACATGGATGGTTTTCTTGAAGATGTATCTTTAATAGTTTTCTTAGATTTTGGTTTACCATGATTCCTTCCTTTGAGTACTTTTGCATAACTCTTTCTATTTTATTCATTCTTATTTTCTAGCAACCTAGAGTGCTTCTCTTCATTCTTTATAACTGATGTGGATGTTTCTGTCTCTTCAATGTTAGTGTTGAGCTTGACGATTTTACTTCTCAATGTGACAACTTCTTCTTCAAGCTTCTCAACCTCTTCTTCTTTCTTCATTATTTGAGACTTCGTGACTTCTTCTGTTCTTTTCGCTTCTTCAAGCTGGATTTTTAATGTGATTATTTCTTCTTCAAGTCATTTCTCTTCGTGACCAAACTCTGCCTAAAGTTGGTTTAGATCGTTATTTATTTCCTTAAAATGATCTATCAATATATTTTCTCTCATTTCTGCTTCTTCCTTCTGTGTTGCTATGTTGGCTTCCAAATACTGCTTTTGATATTTAATATTTTCTTCAATCTCTTTGGCTTCTTCTAGCTGAGTTCTTAAGTTCTTGATGACCTGTTGGGCTTCTTCAAAAATGTGAGGACTTCCTTTTGTTTCATCAATTCTTTCTTGAGTGAATTTTTTTCTTCTCTTTCTTTTCTTAGTTCATCTAAAGCACTGATCAATTCTTCTTCATAATTGTCTTATTTTTCAATTAGTTTTTTTGTCTCATTTCCTTCATGGAATTCTATTTCAAGATGTCTATGTTTTTCGCAATTAAATAAAAACAACATACCTATGTTGATTATGTACTCTTCATCTTCTGAATCAGTTTGACATGGTGAACATATTTCTTCTTGATATGTACCTGCATCTTCTTTGGCATTTTCTGAATCTACGATGGGTGAAGAATATATATCATGTGACTTATCCCAAATTTCTTTGGTTTATGAACATTTACCAACCTTTTCTCTTACCGTATTAGGTAATCCTTCTCAGATGAAATCCATTTCTATGTTGTTATTCTTTTTCAATTCCTTCTTGGCTGCATTCTTTTCCCTTTTTGAACTATCATATCCTGTAACAACTGATAGCCAAATATAATACCCTTATTCCTTTAAAAATACTTTCGTCCTTCCACTCCATAGCTCATACTTTAAACCATTTTGACCATTAAATAGTGGTACTCCATTCTCATAATAATCCATGATCTCCTTCCAGTGGTTAAACTTTTTTCTGAAGGAACCTGCTCTGAAACCAATTGTTGGATTACTGAGAGGGGGGTGAATCAATAATAGATCAATTTAATCATTTTTAACCATAAAATGCAAGTGTTATCTCAATGTAGAATTATCATCCAATAGTTGCATAGTAAATAAACAATGAACAAATGAGAATCATACACATATATAGTACACCATTGTTTTTATGTGGAAACCCAAAGCGGGAGAAAACCACATAATGTTTTTTCTTATATGTCTTTAAGAATTGCATTCATTGGAAGCACAAACTTCCTTTGTTTTCTAGCTGCAACTAGAAGGAGGCTCCAATCCCCTAGTTCCTTAGGCTACAACTTAAGGGAAGCTCCAACTCCCCAATTCTCTGGCTACAACTAGGAGGAGGCTACAACCCCCTATGTTCTCCAACTACAACCGAAAGGTGGATACAACCACCTATCCTTGCCTTGTCCAAACGCCCTGACGTAGAAATAGAATGATGGAACCACTATTACACTATCACTGTGAGATATACTTCTGTAAACCTGTACCAATCAACCTATAATCAACCTATACCATAAACAACCTGTAATCAACATGTACCATAAACAAGTGCATCAACCATGCACCAACATGTACCTCAACTTGTACCATCAAGGAGTGCATCAACCATGCACCAAATATGTACCAATCATGCATCAAATACACATAAACTATGACTCATCAATATGTACCAACATCATCAACTATACACCTCATGTATGTGTCAACTTGTCAACTACTTGTCTCAACCATGTACCCAACATGTACCTTAACCAAAATCCCTCGTCAATTTCATCATCCAAATCTAATTTGTAACTCTGTAATAGACCTAGTGTATATGATCACATACCTGCAAACCTTCCTTAACTTTAACAACAAGAGACTAGCATTTTCATCAAACTTTACTTTAGTCTCACATGACTAATTTTGGATTAGTCAACAACCCTAACCTGAAATAATCATAACTATGTACCTGTAATTAATAAAGATATGAAAATAGTACACAATGTTCTTCAATGTGTTTTATGCAATTCCTCCAGGTTTCACTGCTTGGAGCCTCTCAGAAAAGGAGTTATAGAAAAAATGGCATACCTTGTTGAATTCTGGCTTATTCTAGAGAGTGAACTTGTAGAGCGTGCCCCACACAAAATATTTGTTGTATGGATCTTAAAATGGTGCACATAATACTACATACTTTACTCTAACCAATACATTTGTTCTTACTGAATTTGGATCTATAATGAATAAGTTATGACGTTTTTACCCGAAATACCTTAGAAAGCATCATCGAAAGAATTTATCCTTCCTTGAATTTCGACCTTCTTTACTTCACCTTCTCTCTGAAATTCCCCTTAGATATCCTTTGGTTACTGTTAGCACTCTGTAATTTTGCCCAAGGCTGAAAAGGCAATCACAGAGGCAACATCAGAACCGCTTCGAGTCTTGGATCTAGCCCTCCAAGACTCAGAGAGGGATCTCTCTGTATGATGTAGATTTGTTTGAATTAAGATATTAGGCTAGGTAATGAGAACAGTGGGTTTGTTGTAAAAAAGGGTTTATAAATTGGCTGGGACAGCTTACACATCCAGTGGGCTATGGAGTCTGAAATTAATGACATCTGAGATGCAACCAGAAATGACAAATAAAACCTTCACAAGGCAAGATAACACACTCATTGGATCTTCAATAATTAAAGTGATGATCAGAAGAAAAGATAAGGGAAACAACTCCAACTAACAAGCACTTAAGAATCTCTTAGCTGAAGGTTGTTTGGAAGATAAACATTGAAATCTGTAGAATCGGAAGCAGGGTATTAGGGATAAATCCTACAACATAA
>JASDQU010437984.1:49709-71839 GCA_032191745.1 Picea mariana | reverse complement strand
TTGAACCAATGGATGGATCTGATGTATCTGAGCACTCTATACCTTTCTGGGAGCTTGATATCAAAATCTAGAACCTCTACACCTTCATCTTCTCAAGCTTCGTGGCTTTATCAACATGCACTCACCCTATACTCAGCCAGCCCGCGTACGTACTCACCCTATACACAGACAGCCCACGTACGTACGCATCCTATACACAGCCAGCCCGCGTACGCCTCAAAAAATAGGATTTTTTGTGAATCCAGGAATTTTCCTATCAACCCTTCATGTTATCTCATACATTCGCCACTTAAGATGTATCCATAAGTATTTACAAGAAGCTTTACACAAGAAAATAGATATACAATATGTACAAGTGTGTGTTTAATGAGTGAGCTTTGCCTCTTATTTATATCTTCATGTAGCCTTACACTTTTCTTATTTTAGGGCTTCTTCATTTAAAATAATTTCTTTTGCAAATCACTTTGACCCTTGGGGGCTTCTACAAGACTTATGAGGGGTTCTCCAACTTCATATTGTCATAACTTTTTAACCGTGAGGAGTTATGTGACGTTCCACATACCACCGGAAATGGCATGACAAGCACTATGCATATAGGATAGTTTCACGGACAAATTCATTGTCCTTCATCTCATTATTCCACAATTAAGCATGGGTTCTATTACTCTGCAAAGTGTCTTCCCGTGAGGGCTTTCACCATAAGGGGACCACTTTGGAGTTCATCCATATTTACTTCTTATAAACCATGACAAAACAATAATGAGTCATATTTACATCAAACAATCTTGGGTCCATTACCCAAACCTTTGTGCTACGGGGCTTTCTTCAAGGGTTGACATCAATGACAACCAACCTTAATCAACATTTGTGGTGCACAAAACTTCCTAATGGTGAGGCCTATATCCCACCTAGAGGTCAATGATCCATTAGAGAGGATTTGTGTGGTTATTTGAGGTCTCATTCATGGATCTTGAGCATAAGAAGCTTCATTTAGAACCTAAGGCCCTTTTTTCCTCCCCCAACCATGGTATAGGCCCTAAGACCCATTATTTGTGTACAAAACCTACAAATGACACATATATTCATAATTTGAGGCCAAGGATCACCTACATAGGTCCCGTGTTGTGGTTTTAGGACTCCTTCACAATAATTCATCGTAATAAGATTCATATAGGGCTCGAGGAAGTTATCTTCCTTCCATGACCATCGTCAATGCCCCAAAACACATCTATAGTGCTAAAATATCCTAATGTGACCACCTATCACCTTGAGGTCAAACATCCCTTAGAGAGGATCTATATGGTGATTCAATGCCTTCTTCACAATGCGTGATACTAAGAAGTTTTTTTCATGACCCAAGGCGAGCTGGAATTGGTGGCCCAAAGCCATTAAGGGACATAAGATAGAGTCATCTCAAGGGCCAAAAAAATAAAATGAACATAGAAATTGTTATTTGTCAGCTTTTCCAAATGTGTTTGGAAAATCCCAAGGTAATTAGCACACTATCCACTCACTTCTAAGACATTGATTTTCAAATTTTATTCCTAAATGTCATCTTTTCATTACCTCTCACTAAGCAATACCCTAGTTTTGGAAATCATAAAAAACATGTGTCAAGGCATGGAACTTATGGCAATAGGGTACCCCTGATATTATTATGTGTAGACAAGTCCAATGAAATAGATAGTTTGTCGATATGAGACCTTTTATTTTTATGGAAAGTTACAAATCACGGCCTAAATCCATTAAAGAACACAAGCTATAGTGGTCTCAAGGGAAAAAAATAAAATGAGCATCGAAATTTTGATATGTTGTCTAGAGAACGTATTTGGGCAAGCCCAAGGTGAGAACATTGTCCTAATGCTTTTGAGGCAATGATTTCCAAGTTTGACCCCTCATTGTAATTTTTGCATTTCTCTCACTTAGAAAAACCCTAGTTTCAATGATTGTTATGAAATACATATATCAAGACATGGAAATCATGGGATAAGTGTACCCTTAGTGCTATTATGATGTCATGAATCTAATAAAACCAACAATTCATCATTCCAAAGCCCATTTTTTTTTTTTTGGTGAGTTACAACTTGTGTCTTAGGGCCATTAAGCGACATAAGCTAGAGTGGTCTTGGGCAAAGAAAACAAATTGAGCATCAAAATTATGTTTTTTTAGATACAGAAATTGTATTTTGGTAAGCCCAAGGTGAACAAACTATACACACTCTTTCGATCAAATCCAAATTTGACCCTCAAAATAAAAAAAATTCACCACCTCTCATTGGGAAAAACCTTAGTTCCAAAAATCAATGTAAAATATATGCATTGGTCCATCGAAATCATGGGATAAGGGTGCCTCTGGTGGTAATTTGATGTCATCGGTCCAATGGAAACAACAATTCATTGATCTGAGTCTGGGTTTTACTTTTATGATGAGTTTTAACTTGTGGACCTAAGCCATTTATGGACACAATCCAAAGTGGTCCTAAAGGAAGAAAAAAAAATTAAGCATCATATTGTGTTTTGTCATCTCTATAAAGTGTGTTTGGGAAATACTAAGGTGTGTACATTATCCACATTTTTCTAAGGAAAAGATTTCCAAATTTGGCCCTTGAAATTTTTTTGCATTGCCTCCATAAGGAAAAACCCTAGTTTTGAAATTCATCAGAGAAAATATGCATTAGGCCATGAGAATCATGGGAGAAGGGAACCCCTAGAATTATTTTTTTTAGAAAAATTCAACGGAGCTGAAGATTCATCAATATGAGGCAATATTTTTTTATGGTGAGATACAACTCTTTGACTAAATCCATTAGGGGACATAGACCAAAGTGGTCTTGAGTGAAATAAAACAAAACGAAGCATGAGAATTATTTTTTTCATACTTGGAAATTATGTTTGAGAAACCTTGGGGTGATTATGTTCTCCACATGATTTTGGGCAGTAATTTCCAAATTTAACTCTCGAATGCAATTTAGGCATTACATCTTATTATGAACAACCGTACTTTTTGAAATTAAAAAAAAAATACATCAGTCCATAAGAATAATAGGAGAATGGGACAACTAGTGTTGTAACATGCACCAACCCAACCGAGGGACATTATGGTGCGGGATACTCATAAAAATTGAATCTTACAGCTAACTAATTTAATTCTTTTACAGTTAATTGATTTCCTGTAGCTTTCAGCTACAAATTAAAAACACATTTAACTACTTTTCGTTTCCATTACATTGATGCATCTACAACATACTAAAATAGACATGAATGCAACTAATAAAATTCATTACAGCAGCATATAAAATATGTTCTCATACTCAGATTTCATACACAACAATTTAACTCATAAATACAAGACATAAAACATATAAACACTTATCTTTAACAATGGTTGTGCAACCAGCTGCTTGGGATAGATGTTCCACTCAACCATAGACTTGTTGTTCTAAATCTCAACAACAAATCACCTCTGAGTTGAGGCTAGTAATCCAAAAAAGAGGGTGGTATCTCATAGTCCACTCACAACTCACAAAACTCACAACCCATTGATATCTTCCTACAACTATCCCAATTTTCCACCATCTATCTTCATCTTGACCTTCCCAACCCAAGGAATGTACCCATTCACTAATCTCAGTCCCTCGAGCATCCCATTCATTTATCAAGGTCTCTTTGGAACAGGTAGTTAGGAATCTCTCAGTTGGGAACTCAAGGGAACCTGCTGCTAGGAAAAATACCAACAAACAACAAAAACCACTTGTTGTTTTCGTGCAAAATGCCCATGATTTCACTCTTTAATCCTGAAAACCTGGCTCTTTTGTTTCCATCTCCAAATACACTCCATCTTGCTCTAAAATTCTCCCTCCATGGTTGCACCAGCTCCTAGTTCTCTTTCTTCCTCTCTCCTTGCTCTTCATGCACAAAAAATCTATGTCTATCAATTGTTGTCCCAACCCATGCGAATTTCCTGCCTTAGGATTTCCTTTCTTGACTCACACTCTTCCCCAAGTTGATTTTACTCAACCCCCATGTGCCCAATAACTTTGGGATGTGACCAGTCACACCCACCCTCTTACATGTATTCTATGATTGGCTTTGTGAACACTCAATTAGAAATTAGAAGGTTCATACACAAATAGAAAATTTAGGAAAATGGGTTGAATTAATATACATGGGTAGTTCCCCCTTGGACCCCTCTTGTCCATTATCCTAGACACACCCCTCTCTTGTCGATTAATTTAGCCTCCATCTATTTCCATGTCCCCTTAGTAGCTGACATCACATTTTATTATTAAAACATAGAAATACAATTTGCATATTAAATTGCTTTGGCCGTAGCCACACATTATATCTACATAAACATTAACTAAATCTAAGATTATAGTGGGGATGTTACATTCCCCCTCCCCTGTAATGTCCCCATTTTGGGACATTATAACATTACAACATTTCAGAGTGTTATGCCTACCCGAGTAGCCAGATAGGGGTGACAGAGACCCAGCTCCTTCCGACCCAGCTCCGCATTTGGCGAGACAATCATTTTGAGCCCTATAGTAGCATATTTCGTTGGTGGAATCCTTTGGGATGCATCCAGTGTCCCAGGAGGTGCGCAAACCCCCTAGGGGTCCAAATTGAGTGCCTCAGAGACCAGATCTGAGATCCGACACTCATCCATTTCAGTCTAGAGGCCAGGGTGCTTCTATTGGAGCAGTTTCCAGCATATTTCAACGGTCTATCCTTCCGGACGAGTTTTCCAGCTGGTAGCAGTTACCGTACTTCTCCGGAATCACATATTTTTGTCGATCTATCCATGCATGCATCATATCTGCTATCATCTTGTGATCACGGGTATTTTTATGCTACTTTCTTGTATTCCAGTGATGATCCATGAGATCTAGCTGACGTTTATATTCTATATTTCCAGTAGGCTATTGTATTTCCATGCTTGAGTCGTATAATACATGATATTGGGCAGTTAATGTTCTTTACTTATGCATGCGTCCTTTATATGTTGTTTAAACCATAAATATGCAACATGCACATGCAATAACCATCAAGATCTCAAACATACAACTGAAACACATCCAGAAACCCCCAGTGTATTAGAATTGTAAGATAGAACAATAGATCAGTAGCAAATATCTTGATCAGCGGGATCAGGGATATTACAGTGGTATCAGAGATTTAGATTTGCCAGCCTGTGACTAAAGTTGATGAGTTCAGTGGGTGACCCAGAAGGTAGAGAGGATGCTAGAAGACAGATATGAGCGAGCAGAGGGCAATGGTAAGGCCCCCATGGAACCAGAGGTAGCCTTCATGCAGGTTATCAGTGATATGTTAGCTAGTCAGCGGACCATGTCTCAGTCCTTAGCTCGGGTGGCTGATAGATTGGCTATGGTGGGCATTCCGGGCACACAAGCCCCACATGCAGCATAGGGGAACTCGGGGGTTAGCAGTAGACCCCAGACACCTACTCACACATACACATATTCAAGTAGGATTCTCAGACCATGGTTCCCTAGTTTTCATAGGGCACCACCACAAGCAACACAATAGTCGTTAGCACACAGGCTACCCACTCAGGTGGAAGAATTTTCAGAGTACAAGAGGGAGTATGCAGCATTGGGTCCTAACTTTCATCATGACATGACACTGGTCGAGTACTGTGGACTTAGGGGCATGGACCATCCCAGAGAACCTCAGAGAGGAGGACAACAACAGCAATAGGGGAATAACATAGATTTCATCTGTAAAGTTGGTAAACTTACCATACCTTCTTTTGACGGATCATCCAAATGCACTGCCAGAGCTAGGGTACAAAAGTTAGACATGTACTACAAGCTCAACCAAATGATCGAGACAGAGGCTAGTGATTCTCGCACATTTGAGGGAAAATTGGATGGAAAAGATGATAGTTCATGCCCTTCATCTTCCCCGTCAGGCAATGTTGAGGATTCAACACTACAGCATACTGGTGACACTTGTGAGGATTCATATGTGTTGGCACTTAGACATGATGAGATTAGGAGGTTGGATGACCTACCTATGGGTGTAGATATGGCTTCCAGGAATTCATGTATGGAGGATGATGAGATTTCTATGATGAGTGAGCCACATTTTTCATCTTCTCAGTCATATATGCTAGCCACAACACATGAGGATATCAGTGGCATTCCTGATATGGTAAGGGAGCCTTGTGTGGGGATTGTACACAAGGGACATATGGATCTACAGACCCAGGAGGAGAGGTATGGCTTGGAGATATTTGACCTTACACATAACTATCAGTATGAGAAGAGTGAGTCACCACTCTTGGAGATTCCATTGATGGACCAGGTTGTGGAGACCGACAGCTTGTTGGGACACTTACTCCCAGTATCGATCTACAGTGATGATGATACACTCCTATTGGTCGAGATGACCATAGCACGTGTCTGGACACATCTGTATGGGATCCAGGTGCAGATGATATTAGTGGGGTGAGTGCACAGGAGGATACAGCTGCCCATACAGGATACAGTGTGATTCAGATGGGGGTAGCAGTTGGTGATGGTGTGCAGTGGCCTACAGGAGGAATCAATAGCATAGTGGATAGTGGGTAGTTCAATGCCTTATATTTTGAGGAGTGTGTTGTTGGGGATTCCATTGTTGACACTAGCAGTGAGGGGCATGAGGTAGAACCTCAGCGAGACTGTGATCAGGAGTCACGACTCTGGATGGGACAATTGAGAGTTAGTGAGGACATGATCATGGTAGCCACTCGATGCATTAATGATACACACGCATTGGTGGAAGGTTATTGTTGGAGGGCCTTGATGGCACATGATAGTTTAGATAGGGGACTTGCCATTGATGAATTCCATACACTCATGGAGAGAGTGACTGTGATGAGGGCTGACGACCAGCAGTTATTGATGGACATAGATTACATATTGGAGATTGGCGAGATGTATCACAGGGCACTAAGGGAGAAAGAGCTTGAGGTGGACCAACTCACTCGTGAGCTGGTGAGCACACGAGGATTCTTGGAAGGTACACATACAACCCTTCAAGAATCAGAGTCCAAATTATATGAGCTTCTTGAGGAGACTGGTCAAAGATACACTATATCTGTCTCGACAGAGAGTCAGATATGTTCCTTAGTTATATTGTTGGAGGATATATGGGTGTCGCAGGGGCCACCATTCATGGGTAGTTCTGAGACAATTGATCATACACATACACATGAGGATTTCAGAGCCAGGGGCAGTTAAGAGGATTCTTTCATTTGTGTTCTAGGATTGGTTGATATCCACATAGAGGTTGATCTGGCAGTACACCTTGGACATATGATGATAAGAGTGATATACAGTGGGATTCATGGGGACGAATTGGATGGCAGGGAGGAGACACACTTAGTGGAGCATGGAGATTCCTCTCCCTTGCAGCAACACATAGTTCTGGGAGATCACCTTCACAATAGGAGCAACTATCTGAGTAATGATGGAAGGAGAGTGATTGACCAGCAGTTTGTGGAGTTATCTACTATTGTACCCGATAGTTGGAGTTTAGGCGATTATTCACCATCGGTGCTAGTGGATGAGATTTTGGTCCAATCCTGGGGATTGACCAAAGCATATGATACTATCCAGTCCTACAGTTGGGTGCAGATATTTATGATAGACTTTCCCAACACTTTTATCATTGACAACAACATAGGGGGTGCTAGATAGTGGCAGGGGACATGGAGAGTTGGTAGGGTGAGACCACCTGACAAGAGTGTCTTGATTGCATACAGCAGGATAGGGGTGGATCATCAAGGGAAGACAGTTGAGGTCCTAGGCATGATGGAGAGTATCCTAGGCCTTGGGACAGAGGATAACTCCAAGGTTTCTACATATTCAGACTCTCATTGGGATGAGGGTGAATGGATTTCGATAGTTACCAGTAGGGCACATCAACAGTTAGTGGGGATTGGAAGTGATGAGCTTCCAAATTTGACATGGGATTTTGAAGTCCATTGGGTAGATAGTTTGTTTCATATTATGAGGATCCATGCGTGGAGGGTCCAGTATGGATACTTTGAGCAGACAGTCATGATCAAAGTAGAGCAGCATCAACATGATGGTCCCTGTCAGAGACTAGCATTTCATTGACTGATGGAGACGAGCGGACGTTTGTAGGGGGAAGTCACTTTGATTTTCCATTGAGTTTCAGTATTGGGGAGAGCACATCACTCGCTAGTGATTCATTAAGGTCTTGTAGTACCTCACTATGGCAGCAGCATGTTCAGTCAGTGGGGGCTGTGCTGAGTTTGGTATGGTCTGGGAGGATAGACCCATTTCGGGTTGAGGCCATCTTTTATGTGCAGGAGACTCATGGTGTTGATATGTTAAAGAACTATACTCCACAGGGCATTGTAGTTCACATTCTAATATGGGATCCAAGGATTGGAGTGCTTGGTAGTTCAGCGTTTGATCGAGATGAGTTTCGAGTAGAGTGGTTGCTTGGGGAGTTGACTGAGATTCTTTGGCCATTGATCATTATACTCATCAAGAGCATGTGGGTGTCATGCGTGGTGAGCACTTGGAGAGACCACATCTTGAGGGGAGTCTACCTAGTGTCACACAAGTGGATATGGGACCCTGGTATCATATGTAGTTGGATTCAGTTATTGGTTGAGGACAAGCAATATTTCGGCAGGGAGGACTGTAATGTCCCCATTTTGGGACATTATAACATTACAACATTTCAGAGTGTTATGCCTACCCGAGTAGCCAGATAGGGGTGACAGAGAGTTTGGGAGATATTGAGGGGTTTATTTGGGCCTGACTAGCATCGATCATCATCAAGATCCACTCCACGCAGCTGGGCTTTGGTTTCGTTGCATTCTGATGATTTCCATAATTTTGAGTTATTATGGGTCATATCTTAATTAAATTCACTAACAAGGTCATAATGGGCATATTACTTGGATAAACCTCTTAGTGTAATAGCTCATCAGAATCGGGAGGAAGAGCACTATAGGATAAGATGATGAGAAGTGACTTTCAGTGGCCGGAGAAGCCATCAGGATGGATAAATCACTTTTTAGAGGTAAAATGGTTAATTAATTAATTAATTAAGTGATTTAATCAAGGAATAATAAAATAAAGTAAAAGTCACTTGGAGGGAAAAAGTCAACAACGAATTAGGGTTTCGAGAAGCTATAAAGGAAGGGTAAAGCAACCTAATTCATTATGCATTGTTCTGATTTGATGTTGAGAGTTCCCAGAGGAGGAAGAGAGTCAACCTTATTGTTTTGTGGATTTCTGGAGACCACCATTGATCGGTTTTGGTGTTGAGAGACACACCCTAGCCCATCAGAGATACCATCTAGGTATTTCACTGTACTTTTCAGGAGTATCCATTGTAGAGTGCGCAACTCAGCCAATGAGAGCGCAAGTCAGTTTGAGGGTTTGGAGAGCTGCACAAGGTCCGTGTCTAGATTGCAGAATCCTTCTGGCCCATTTGAGATCCAGCTAGGGCGCTTCTACTGAGCCATCTATCGTCATATTCTGATGGTGGAATTTTGGAGATCGCCTCATCCAGCCATTTAGGGCGCAGCTCCTCTGGACATATATTTGGGGTTGCATGCAGATTATAAGAGCAGATCCGAGAAAATCCTTCCGACCCAGTTCTGCATTTTTGGAGATGATCGTTTTGAGCCCTATAGTAGCAGATTCCATTGGTGGAATCCTTTGGGGCGCATCCAATGTCCCAGGAGGCGCGCAAACCCCCCAGGGGTCTAGATCGAGTGCCTCAGAGACCAGATCCGAGATCTGGCACTCATCCATTTCAGTCTAGAGGCTAGAGTGCTTCTATTGGAGTAGTTTCCAGTGCATTCTAATGGTCTATCCTTCCGGACGAGTTTTCCAGCTGGTAGCGGTTACCATACTTCTCCGAAATCACATATTTTTGCTGATCTATCTGTGCATGCATCAGATCTGCTATCATATTATGATCACGGGTATTTTTATGCTACTTGCTTGTATTCCAGTGATGATCCATGAGATCTAGCTGACGTTTATATTCTATATTTCTAGTAGGCTATTGTATTTCCATGCTTGAGCTGTATAATACATGATATTGGGCAGTTGATGTTCTTTACTTATGCATGTATCCTTTATATGTTGTTTAAACCATAAATATGCAACATGAACATGCAATAACCAACATGCACATGCAATAACCATCAAGATCTTAAACATACAACTGAAACACATCCAGAAACCCCCAGTGTATAAGATCTGCAAGCTAGAACAATAGATCAGTAGAAAATATCTTGATCAGCGGGATAAGGGATATTACATCCCCTACAATTGTGCGTCGTCTCCGGTGCAAACTATGTCGATATACATGTATCCATATTTATATCACAATACTTTTAGAAAATAAAATTATGCAATTTAACAACTCTAGTAGCAGTTCTAACCATAATCTCATGTTCCTCTCAACTCGTCAACCCAAGGAATGTGTCTTACATTTATCAGGGATAACCCAAGGGATGTACCATCCATTTATCAAGGAAAACCCAAGGAATGAGCCATTCTTTTATCAAGGTCCCCATTGCAGTTGGATAGGACTCTAAGATGTTATTTCGGGACTCTAGCTGTTCAAAATGGAATCTTGCATTTTGTTTTCTTCAAAACTGTCAAAACTTTGCAGGTATTATGCCTGCATGTTTTCTTCATGCTCCCATGTAGCATCTTTAGGACCCTAGCAAGTCCATTAAACCTTTACTGGCCCTATAGCCTTGTTCCTAAGAACTTTGACTTTCTGGTCCAAGATGCATATTGGTTCCACCCAGAAATCCCCTCCGTGCTCCACCTAAATCACATTCCAATCAATTATGTGGTTATGGTCAGGTGCATATTTATTTAATAATGATACATGAAATACATTATGCATTCTCATGGATACAGGCAATGCTAGCATGTATGAAACTAGCCCTATCTTTTCTAATATTTCAAAAGGCCCACAATATCTTTCTACCAACTTCAGGCAACTGCCTAATCTTATCAAACTTCTCTTTGCCTTCACTTTTAAGAACACATGTTCTCCCACTTTAAAATATCTAAACACTATATTCTTGTCTGCATAACTTTTATGCCTATCCTAGGAAACCTTTAAATTATGTTTTATCTTTTCCATCTACTCTTTCATTTCCTTTAACAATTATGGCCCAACAACTGCTATGTCTGTTGGATTATCACAAATCATTGGTGTGTTACATTTTATTCCATACAATTCTTCAAATGGACTCATTTTCAATGAGGCTCGATACCCATTGTTGTAGGAAAATCCAACTAGATGAATATAATATTCCCACTTTGATGGTTGATCCATCACATACATTCTAAGCATGTCCTCAATTATCTTGTTAGTCCTTTATGTTTTCCCATATGACTCTAGATGATAAATTGTACTGAGATTTAAATTCGTTCCAAATCCTTTGAACAAACCTTTCCAAAATTTGGATGTAAACTTTGGATCTCTATCTGAAACTATTTCCATAGGCACTCCATGTAGCCTAGTAACTTCTTTCATATATATCTTTGCAATATTTTTTGCCTTGTGTGTAGTCCTTACTAGAATAAAATGTGTTGTCTTAGTTGATTCATCAACCATCACCATGATGGAATCATGATGCTTCACTGTTCTAGGCAACTTAGTAATAAAATCAATTGTAACTACTTCCCACTTCCATTTTGGAATAGGAAATGGTTGTAGCAAACCTATTGTATGTCTATGTTTTCTCTTTACCTTTTGGCATTCTAGACATATGGTTATGTAATTAGCCACTTCCTTCTTTATTCCTGGCTAAAAGTATTGGCTTCTTATGGTTGCAATTGTATTTTGATATCCCGGGTGCCCGACATACGACACATTATGCATTTCCTTTAGAACTACATTTTTTATTTCACTGGAATTCGACACATATACTTTTCCTTTGTACATGAGAACTCCATCTTCTTTCAGCTCATAAGAATTAAATTTCTACTCAAAATTAACTTTCTATAATGTTTATTTTATTTTTACATACTGCTTATCTGAATTTGTTGTTGCAACAATTTTATCTTTCAGATCTGTCTTGTAAATGTTAATGGCTACAATATGATTCTCGTGTACTCTCCTGCTAATTGCATCAACCACTTGATTTCCCTTGTCCTTTATATGTTTATTTCGAATTCATATTCACTCAAAAATTCTAGCTATCTATTTTGTTTGGCATTTAATGTTGGTTGTCCAAACAAATGATTCAAACCACAGTGGTCGGTCCTTAGCTCAAAATTCTTACCCATGAGGTAATGTCTCCACATTGTTAATGCATGTACAATTGTTGCCAATTCTAAGTCATGTGTAGCATAATTCTTTTCATGCTCTTATAGTTCTCTAGACTCATAGCACACCACGTGATCTTTTTGACCGAGGAATCCCCTGAGCCCATCCTTGCATGAATCTGTGCACACTACAAAATCTTCATCTAGATCTACAATCTTCAATATTGGTGCACTTGTCAATATTTCCTTCAACTGCTGAAAACTCTCTTCACACTTGGAAGTCCATTCGAACTTCACTGCCTTCTTTTGCAAAGAATTGATTGGACTTGCAATCTTTGAGAATCTTTTATTAATCTTCAGTAATAACCAATAAGACCCATGAATGATCTAACCTCTGTCACATTATTTGATGTTGACCATCCTCTAATGGCCTCTATCTTTTCAGGATCCACTGATATCCCATCTATTGAAATGATATGCCCAAATTAGTGAATCTTATTTTGGTAAAACATGCACTTACTTAGCTTAGCATACAATTTATGCTCTCTTAGAACTTGCAACACCATTCTTAAATGTTGTTCATGCTCCTCTTCTGACTTGGAGTAGAAAAGTATGTCATCTAGGAACACACAATCACAAACTTGACCAGGTACTCCATGAACACTCCATTCATCAGGCACATAAATACTGTTGGGGAATTTGATAGTCCAAATGGCACTACCATGAATTCATAATGCTCATATATTATCATGAATGATGTATTATTGATGTCTTCTTCTTTAATCCTCACTTGATGATAGCATGATCTCAAGTCAATCTTGGAAAAGATTCTTGTACCCCTTAGTTGATCAAACAAATCATCAATTCTTGGCAACAGATATTTGTTCTTTATTGTGACCTTATTAGGCTATTTGAAATTGATACACATCCTTAAGGTTCCATATTTCTTATTCACAAAAATAACCGAGGCTCCCCAAGGTGACACACTTGGGCTCCTGGAACCAAATCAATAGATAAATCAATGTCTCTATTTGGAGGCAATCCTAATATTTCTCCAAGAACATCTAAAAAATCCCTTAAGACCGGATGGTATTCAATGCTTGCCACTTTGTCTTTGGCTTCCTCTTCCATATGGGCTATGACATCCCTTCCTGAAACTCTTCTTCAAATGCATAGTTGAAATCTCTCTAACAACTCTCGGAATGCCTTGAATATTTCCTTGCTACCCTTCTTCATCAAGACATGTGATTGTTTTGTTGTAACAGTCTATGACAACATGGTGTTTTTACAACCAATCCATGCTAATTAGACAATCATATGAACCCAATGGTATGATGTTTACATCTATCTTTGTGTTGAGTCCATTTATGTCTATTGGAAAATATTTAACCAACTCATTGATCTTTCTCTTAGCTCCTATGGCTAATTGAACTAACCAAGATTTCTTATGCTTACTCCTTTGCAAGTGAAATATTTCAACAATGTTAACCTTTGTGTAACTATGGATAGCTCCATAATCAATTAAAATTGTTATGGGTTGGTTATCAATCTTACCTTCCACTTCAATCATGGGGGATTGATATTCATCTTGCTTGTTGTCCAAGGTTTCATAAATCCTTGGCATGTTTCCTCCCATGTCTTCCACTATTTAATCCTCTTGATTGTTGTGGTAAGTCCTCATTCTTTCCCCTTTGTGAGGGAAGTCTCTATATAATTGATTTCCCTCACATCCCCAAAATTAAACAAGTTGTTGCCTTGGTCTCTTTCCAAATGAATCTCCAGTCTTGTGTTCATTTTGGGTTGACTGACCTTATTGATTTTCTTAGGTGTTATTCTTAAAAAAGGGTGGCTTACAACCTTTCTGCCTTTTATCCTTTTTCCCTTTCATCTTGTCATTCCAAGCCTTTTGGAAAACTGACCTTCCTTTTCTTTGCCCATAAAGATGCCTTGCTCTCCTTATGGCTTCCTCCAAAGTTTTGGGGTTATCATATTGAATCTTGTCACTATAGAAAGAGGGTAACCCACTTAGAAACCTTTGGATTTTGACCTTCTCGTCCTTGATAAAGTAGACATACTTCAACAATTTAAAGAACTTATTTTCATATTCTTCCATTGTCATGGTTCCCAACTTGAGTTCAAATAACTCCTTCATCTTTCTTTCGTAGTAATTCTCGGACAAATATTTCTCTTGGAAATATCCTTTGAACTTCCTCCATGAGATCCTCTTCTCATAAAGGTTCTTGGCTTGCTTAAGCCAATCCCACCACATGGTTTCCTTTCCTTGCAAGTGGTAGGTGGAAATTATAGCTTCTACCCATGAGGGGTAATCATGTAGTTGGAAATATTTCTTGATTTCCAACAGCCAGGCCTCAGCCTTTTCTCCTTTCCTGTGCTCGTCATTGAAATTTGGTGGCTTAATCTTCTTGATCTCACCTTGAAAGATGTATGCCTCATGCCTTATCCTTTTCCTCCTAACAAAAGACACGATTGGGATAATCCTTGGCCCTGAAATTGCAGGAGTTCTTCTAGTGAATTTCCTTGGAGAATGATGGCGTCTACTTATTCTTCTTGATTTCCTATCATTTCCATGATCATCCTTTTTTCTATGGGATATTGATGCTGACACTTGTCTAGCACTAGCTGCTTTCTTGGTGCCAGAATCCTTGTTTAATATATGAAGTATCTCTTCCTAAGCCTTCATAATCCTTTCGTTATCATCTCTATATCTATGCACTTCTCTATGCAAGCTCCTCATAGTGACAATCTTTTGTTGATTAAGGTCGGTTGTCATTGATGTCAACCCTTGAAGAAAGCCTTGTAGGACAAAGGTTGGGTAATGGACCCAAGATAGTTTGATGTAAATATGACTCCTTATTTTCTTGTCATGGTTGATAATAAGTATAAATGAATGAACTCCAAAGTGGTCCCCTTATGGTGAAATCCCGCATGGGAAGATGCTTTGCGGATTGAGTTATCCTAGAAGTATGGTTAGAGAACCCATGCTTATTTGTGGAATACCAAGATGAAGGTCAGTGAATTTGTCATTGAAACTATCCTATATGGATAGTTATTTTCATGCCATTTCCAGTGGTGTGTGGAATGTCACATAACTCCTCACGGTTAGAGAGTTATGGCCATGAGAAGTTGGAGAACCCAGGTTTGGGTAATGGACCCAAGTTTGTTTGATGGATAATGGTATGAGTTTTGATATATTTGAAGGTAATACCATTCTATATGGATGGTACATTTCATTCCATTTATGGTGGTATGTGGAACGTCACATAACTTCTCACGGTTTGAGAGTTATGGCCTTACAAAGTTGGAGAACCCTCTTATGTCATCTAGAAGCCCCAAAAGGTCAAAGTAGTCAAAGTGGTTTAAGAGATTTTAGAAGGTAAATAATAAAGTGAATTGATGAGTGTACTATAATTCAAAGTGAATACAAAATAAATTATTTAAATAATAAATTTAATGGAGAAATTAGAAGTGGGTTAACCTTAAAATAAGGAAAGTGGGCAAAGTGACCTAGAAGATGTTTTTAAGGAAGCTACTTGGAGAGTATAAATAAGAGGCAAGGCTCTCTCATTTGAGACACACTTGAGAATATTGAATACCTATAGGTGTATGAGGTAACCAAATTATATATAAGCCTAATTTATAAGGGAAGGTGAAGAAAAGAAGGCCGGAATTCAAGGAAGGATAAATTCTTTTGATGACGCTTTATAAGGTGTGTTATTTACAGGTCATCTCACCATTTTTGCAATAAATTTTTTTCTAGAATGATTTAGACCGTGAAATTGTTATTCCATTGAGGAAATATATCCAAGTATATGTGGTAAAAAATTCATCTTGTGGGTCGTTGTATTTTTTGAGTTACACTCTGTGGAAAATAGGGTTTGTGGCTAGTCCTGAAACTAGTCAAAAATAGGTGTTTCGGGTAAAAACGTCATAACTTCTTCATATCAGATCCAAATTCAGTAAGAAAAAATGTGTTGGTTATAGTACAGTATTTAGTATTTTTTGTAATAGTTTCATATCGATTCAACAAATATTCCATGTGGGGCACGCTCTACAAGGTCGCTCTCTAGAATAAGCCAAAATTCAACAAGGTATGTCATTTTTTCTATAACTACGTTTCTGAGAGGTTCCAAGTAGTGACACCTGGAGGAATTTCATAAAACACACTGAAGAACATTGTATATCAGTTTCATATCCTTATTCATTACAGGTACAAAGTTATGATTATTTCAAATTAGGGTTGTTGACTAATCTAAAACAAGTCATGTGAGACTAAAGAAAAGTTTGATGTAAATGCTAGTCTCTTGTTGTTTAAAGTTAAGAAAGTTTTGTAGGTATGTGATCATATAAACCAAGTCTATTACAGAGTTATAAATTATATTTGGATGATAAAATTGATGAGGGCTTTTGGTTGAGGTACAAATTGGGTACATGGTTGAGACAAGTAGTTGATGAGTTGGCACATACATGAGGTGTATAGTTAATGATGTTGGTACATATTGATGAGTCATAGTTTATGAGTAGTTGACACATGATTGGTACATACTTGGTACATGGTTGTTTGCACTTGTTTATGGTACAGGCTGGTGCATGGTTGATGCACTTGTTTATGGTACAGGTTTATTACAGGTTGATGCATGGTTAATGCATGGTTCAAGTTTATTGGTACAAGTTTACAGCGGTATATCTTACAGTGATAGTGTGATTGTGGTTCCATCATTCTACTTCTACTTCAGGGCGGTTGGACGGGGCAAGGACAGGTGGTTGTAGCCACCTTCCGGCTGTATCCAAAGAACATAGGGGGTTGGAGCCTCCTTCTGGTTGTAGCCAGAGAATTGGGGATTTGGAGCTTCCCTCATGTTGTAGCCTGAGAAACTAGGGGGTTGGAGCCTCCTTCCAATTGTAGTTGGAAAACAAAGGAAGTTGGTGCTTCCAATGAATGTAATTCTTCAAGACATATAAGAAAAAACATTCTATGGTTTTCTCTCGATTTGGGTTTCCACATAAAACATTGGTGTACTATGTATGTATGTGATTGTTCATTTCTTATTGCTCATTATTGGATAATAATTCTACATTGATATAACACTTGGATTATTTGAAGAAAAAAGATTATAATTACGCTATTACTGATTCAACCCCCCTCTCAGTAATCCAACAATTGGTATCAAAGCAGGTTACTCCAGAAATCAGTTTAACCACTGAAAGGTAGATCATGGAGAGTACCAAATTGTATAAAAATGGAATACCACAGTTTGATGGACAGAAGTATTCTTTTTGGAGAATAAGGATGAATACATATATACAAGCACAAGGATTTCAAGTTTGGCAATCAATTGTAGATGGATACACAGCATCATCAGTTCCACCAACAAATGACAAAGTAGTGAAACTCGGTGACAATAATTCCAAAGCCAAAAATGCACTTTTGAATGGTCTCAGTGATACGATATTCACCAAAGTTGCACATTGTAAATCCACTAAAGAGATTTGGGAGAAGCTTCGAAATATTTATGAAGAAGATGCAAAAGTCAAAGCAGCAAAGCTTCAAACTTACAGAGGTCAATTCGAACAACTAAAAATGAAGGAAGATGAGAATATTTCAGCCTACTTCTTACGAGTCGATGAAATAGTGAATGCAATCATAGGATTGGGAGAAGAAATCGAAGAATCTGTAATTGTTCAAGAGGTACTAAGATCTCTTCCTATGAGATTTGACCCTAAGATATCAGCACTAGAATAAAGATCAGATCTAAACTCAATAAGCATGGACGAACTGGATGGAATCTTCACAGTATATAAAATGAGAACTAAACAGGAAAATCCAGAGTAAAAGAAGTAGCCTTCAAAGCATCCAAAAGATCAAAGCAAAAGAAAAAGGAACAAGAAGAATATAGCAGCAGCAAGGATGTCTCAGAAGATGATGATGAAGTGGCCAACTTCGTCAAAAGACTGAACAAGGGAACCAACGGTAGGTATAGAGGTAAGCTTCCTTTAATTTGTTTCAATTGTGATGGTATTGGTCATTTTGCTAACAAATGTCCTCATAAGAAAAAGAGAAATGATGAAGGTTACTCAAAAGGCAAACACACATATAAAGGCAAATGAACTACAAAGAAAGTTTTCAAGAAAATCTTATGCACCAAAGAAGACATCTCATCATCAGATGAAGATGAAGTCAATGACAGTGAGACAGGAAGAGTTCTATTCATGGCAGTAAAAGACTCTGACAAAGAAGACTCTGAAAAATAATATGAAGAAGCCGAAGAAGAATATGAAGAAGTCGAAGCAGAAGTTGACTATCGAGAAGAGTTAATGTGTGCCATTGTCAACAAGGAAAGAAAACAAAGACTAGGTTTAAATCAAAGGAATATTCAACAACAATACCACTGGAAATTGTGCATATTGATCTAGTTGGACCAACTAAAACAAAGGGCTTAAAAGGTGAGAAATACGTCATGTTATTAGTTGATGATTATACAAGAATGACTGCAGTTTTCTTTCTCAAGAATAAGTTAGAAGCTTTTGAAAACTTCAAGATCTACAAAGAAATGGTTGAAAATGAAATGGATTCAAAAATCAAATGCTTGAGATTTGATAATGGAGGAGAGTTCACCTCAAAGGAATTTATGGACTATTGCAGCAATCATGGAATAGAAAGACAATTCTCCATTGCTAGGACACCTCTACAGAATGGAGTTGTTGAAAGAAAGAACAGGACAGTACAGGAAATGGCTCGAACAATGTTAATGGAATTGAAATTGACAGATTTTTTTTGACACAGGTAGTGCATACAACAGTTCACATTCAAAATAGAGTAATGCTCAGAAACAACACTAACAAAACTCCTTACGAATTATGGAAAGGAAGACCAACAAATGTAAAGAACTTCAGAGTTTTTGGAAGCAAATGTTATATCAAAATAGAAGATGGCGGAATGGGAAAGTTTGACTCTCATGTGGACAAAGGAGTACTTGTTGGTTACTCAAGTACAAGGAAATCATACAAGTGTTACAATCTAATATTGAACAAAGTTGTGGAAAGCATCAACGTAACAATTGACGAAACAAGTAGACCAAAATCAAAGGAAGAAAATGAATCAATGAAACAACCCTTAGAAGAAGAAGCAGAAGATGAAAAATAAGTAGAAGAGGAAGATGAAGAGAATCCGATAGAAGCAGAAAAGCAAGTTCAACAAGTGTCTCTAAAGACACCCAGTAAACGAGTACAGAAGAATCATCCTTCAGATCAGATTATCAGAAACAAAGATGCAGGAGTTGAGACTAGAAGAAGAATCTGTTCACCAGAATAAACACACCTAGCACTCTTATCTACAATTGAACCAAGCTTTTTTGAAGAAGACAACAAGGATGAATATTGGAATAAGGCCATGGATAAAGAATTGAATCAAATAGAGAAAAATGACACTTGGGAACTGGTTCCAAGACCAAAGAATAAGAATGTGATCGGCACAAAGTGGGTCTTCAGGAATAAATTGAATGAATATGGACAGGTTACAAGGAACATTTGAAGAGACATTTTCCCCAGTTGCCAGAATGGAAGCAATCCATTTGCTTTTAGCTTATGCGTGCTCCAAAAATATTAAAATGTATCAAATGGACGTAAAATCATCTTTTCTGAATGGGGAACTTGAAGAAGAAGTCTACATTGAACAACTAGAAGGATTTCATTTGTCAAAAAACGCATATTATGTGTGTAAATTAAAGAAGGCCTTGTATGGTCTAAAACAGGCTCCTAGAGCATGCTACTCTAGACTGGATAAGTATCTGCAGCATGTAGGGTTCAGAAAAGGAAGTGCAGACAACAACCTCTACATCAAGGTAAGTCAAGGTGATATTTTATTAATTGAAGTTTATGTTGATGATATTATTTTTGGTAGTGATGATGATAGGTTAAGCCAGAAATTTACAAAAGATATGCAGAATGAATTTGAAATGTCATTACTTGGAGAAATATCCTTCTTTCTGAGACTTCAGATACGCCAAAACAACCAAGGAATTTTTATTTTTCAAACCAATTATATTAGAGAAATGATAAAAATGTTTGGTATGGAAGACTGCAAACCAGTTATCACTCCCATGCAAACCAGTTTCAAGTTGAGCAAAGATGATGATTCGAAGTCTACAGATCAGAAGCAGTACAGATCAATGATTGGCAGCCTACTATATGTGACAACATCCAGACCAGATGTAATGCAAGCAGTTGGACAGGTGGCACGATTTCAAGCAGCACCAAAGGAATCACATGTATTAGCAGTGAAGAGGATTTTTAGATATCTCAAAGGAACAACAGAGTTTGGATTATGGTATCCAAAAGGAAAGGATCTATCACTTATTGCCTACACAGATGGAGATTGGGCAGGTTGTATTGATGACCGACAAAGCACCATTGGAACACCATTCTACTTGGGTGAGTGTTTAGTATCATGGATATGCAAGAAACAATCATCAGTATCCTTATCTATAGTTGAGGCAGAGTACATTACAACATCATCATGTTGTACACAGGTTCTTTGGATGAAACAAACTCTGACAGATATACATGTTAAGTATGATGAGACCATTCCAATCTATTGTGATAATACAAGTGCCATCAGTATCTCAAAGAATCTGGTGATGCACTCTGAGATGAAGAACATTCCAATCAAGTATCACTTTTTATAGGAACATGTTGCATAAAAGAACATCAGAGTTGAGTATGTGGGCACAAAAGAACAAGTGGCAGACATCTTTACAAAACCACTTCCACGAGAAGCCTTTGAGTATCTTCACCAAAGACTCGGAGTTATTTCTACTCCAAAATGAATGCTTTTGAATGCTTATCTTATATATCTTATATGTACATGAGGAAGCACCATAAGAAGACAGTTCAATCAGGGGGAGAAACCCCGGATGGAAAGATACCTTTGCCATTGATGAAAAAAGGGGAGAGATTTATCAGATGCAGAGGACAGAGGCATGGTTCCAGGGGGAGTAGATTTATCAGATGTAGAGGACAAAGGAATGGTTTCAGGGGGAGCATGAGTAATATGATTTTAGTATTGCATCATATTGTTGTCATTAATGCCAAAGGGGGAGATTGTTGATTAAGGTTGGTTGTCATTGTTGCCAACCCTTGAAGAAAGCCCCATAGCAAAAAGGTTGGGTAATGGACCCAAGATTGTTTGATGTAAATATGACTCCTTATTTTCTTGTCATGGTTAATAATAAGTATAAATGGATGAACTCCAAAGTGGTCCCCTTATGGTGAAAGCCCTCACGGGAAGATGCTTTGCGTATTGAGTTATCCTAGAAGTATGGTTAGAGAACCCATGCTTATTTGTGGAATAATGAGATGAGGGTCAGTGAATTTTTCATTGAAACTATCCTAGATGGATATTTATTTTCATTCCATTTCCAGTGGTATGTGTAATGTCACTTAACTCCTCACGGTTAGAGAGTTATGACCATGAGAAGTTCAAGAACCCCGGTTTGGGTAATGAACCCAAGTTTGTTTGGTGGATAATAGTATGAGTTTTGATATATTTGCAGGTAATACTATTCTATATGGATGGTACATGTCATTCCATTTCTGATGGTATGTGGAACGTCACATAACTCCTCACAGTTTGGGAGTTATGGCCTTACGAAGTTGGAGGACCCTCTTATGTCATCTAGAAGCCCCAAAAGGTCAAAGTAGTCAAAGTGGTTTAAGATATTTTAGAAGGTAAATAATAAAGTGAATTGATGAGTGTACTATAATTCAAAGTGAATACAAAATAAATTATTTAAATAATAAATTTAATGGAGAAATTAG